>AWUE01017233.1:0-11586 GCA_001974825.2 Corchorus olitorius
ATAGAAGTTTCAAACTTCACCAAAATTCTGTGCACTATATATTTCATTCTTTCTAGGTCTGGTTCATAGCCCAAAAGGCACCAGTCCCGATGGATTACATTCACTTGTCTTAAACCCAGCAAACTTATCTTCTTCTAAATAAGCTTTTGAAATATGTGGGGGATTGTTGGATATATAAATATATCTAAGTATTTCAAAAGGCAAAGTAACGTATTGACCAAATAAATTGAGATTATTATCTTTGTTTTATTATAACATTTATCATTTTAAATGTTGTAACTTCCACCTTTTTTTGCAACGTCAAAAAAACGTTCCCCAACAACAATTTTAATGCTTTTAATTGCCTTTAATTTGTTGGCTCCTCCTCCTTTGTAACCCCCATTGCCTTGGCCTATATAAACCCTCCTCACTTCTCATTTCCATACACCAATTTAGAAACACTTTCTCCTACTTTCTAAATTCTCTTCCTCCTCCTTTTCTTGCTGGGTTACTTTCTTTTGTGGTTCCTATTAGCCTCGGAATTACAATTTCGAGAAGAGCTTGTTTAAT
This sequence comes from Corchorus olitorius, assembly GCA_001974825.2. Lineage (NCBI taxonomy): Eukaryota > Viridiplantae > Streptophyta > Magnoliopsida > Malvales > Malvaceae > Corchorus > Corchorus olitorius. The sequence goes on from AWUE01017233.1 coordinate 550, forward strand.
CCTGGGGGATAGCCATTAGCCGGAAATTATCCTTTAGGACAGTGTGTCCTACACGACTCAAGCTATACTTTTGTCCTAAAATTCCAACATCAACTGCCACATGAGAAAGAGAAAATCAGGTGTATCACGAAAGATATGAGCTATATCCAATATCTTGAGCGAAGAATGAGATATATATAACTTCCTTGCATTCGTCCATGGGGAATATATACGCAACCGTTCAAGAACAAAGGCAACCAAACAACAGCCTGCGAACTGAATCATCATCCATAAACTCTACTTGCATAAGATGGAGTCTTTTGAGACTTAGAAGGCAAACCTTAGTGGGAATGACCAGAACAATAAAATTAACATTTAGATACAATGTCACCAACGTATTGCTTGTAAAGAGATAGGCAGCCAGCCGCAGCATACGACTAGGTTTTTCAATCGATATGATCAATAGAAACTAAAGTAGAAGGCAAACCTTAGTGGGAATGACCAGAACAATAAAATTAACATTTAGATACAATGTCACCAACGTATTGCTTGTAAAGAGATAGGCAGCCAGCCGCAGCATAGACTAGGTTTTTCAATCGATATGATCAATAGAGACTAAAGTAGAAAGATACATCCACCTAGTTGATAAAACAGAGGTGCGTACAGAATATTTTGTGGGAAGGAATGACAGGATTTGAGCCAGAATTGAATCTGGTAAACCACTAATTCTGTCATTGCTGCTGCTTCGATGCTTCCCAAACTTAGCCATAAGTTCAAAATGTGGGGACTCAAAGCTGGAACAGGCAATTTAACAAACACCTCGAGAGCAATCACTAGAAAACAAAACAAGCTGGTTCCAAAACGTCAAAACCCAAATCTGATTCGGCAACCATAACAACTTTTTCAACTTTCAAGAGAGAAAATAAACAAAAGCAACCGTAGTACCCTTTTCATTTCTAATGAGTGACAAAACAGGTTGCTGCAGAGTTAAATGACGAAAGTAAACCAGGCACACAGCATAAGTGTATATTTATAGTGCACCTACAACTATAAAGTTTTAATTAAGGTAATATGCTATAAGAGATGAATTCATCCAAAAAAAAATCGAAGGGATAAAAACCATATTGCATAGCTTAATCCTAAAGAATAGCAACACCTATTTGACTAGGATACTTATTCAAACACACACACACACCTCTTAAAGTAAGTGAAAATGAATTTTCGTCTTTTATTAGTCTGGTAAACTGCAAATGAATTCCTTTTATAATTTCGGAAAGTTCAAAAAAAAAAAAAGCTATAAGTAGGTGAATATTGATATTGACATTTACATCCTTTAACAGAATCCATCAATGACAATGCAATTGCAAGTAAGTTACTAGAGTGAAAGTTTTATAATTATTATAATTACAATATTACCATGGGTATTGTTTGCAATTTTTTGGTGCTTCACCAAAATTCATTTTGGTCATCAAGTGTGATCAATGAAAAGTCATCTCCCCTATATATATTTTTTAGATGTAATATAATTACTTGTTGTCAATAAGTCTATTTCTTTGTAAAATTATTAAGTATAATTATCCAAAATACAAATAACCAAAATAAAATAATTTACAAAGATAATATAAAATAAAAATAACCAAAATTAAAAAAATTATATATTAAAAATTCAAAAAATTATTACTATTATTATTAGTAAATATAATAAAAATAAAAAATTACAAATAACCAAAACATAAAATTTTAACCACCAAAGCAAGGGTAAGGGTAAAATTTAGACCTAAAGGGCAAGGGTTCGAGGGCTGGTGGAGTTTCATATAAAAAAAATTTAATTTTTTTATTTTTAATATATATACATATTACTTCATTACTTCATAAATTTATATTTATGTACGTAAAATGCTATTTTATAAATAAATTTTATAAAAATTTAATTTTTATTCTATTATATAAACATAAGAACATGATAATTCAATTTAATGGTTAAGATTTGTGAAAAAAAAAATCTACAAAGACTATCAGAACAATTATACTACTATCGAAATTTTTTCGAGGGAAGTACCACTAAAAAAACTGTATAATTTTACATTAATAAACTTTTATAAATGATAAAGGTCATCAACTTTCATATCTAAAGTTACTATAAAAGTTATAAAGGTTTAAGAAAAACTATGAGGGGTTATTGACAAATTCAGTAACTTACATAGTAATTTGAGTAACTTTTTTTCAATAGTAATAATAGACTCAATAAGCTTACGTATATCCTTAGCAATTCAATAACCTTACACGGTTACACCCATGTTATTTAGTACCCTTTGATCTACAATGAAGGTTATGACCTTTTTTTCCGCCTTAATCTCCCCACTTCATATACAAAACAAAAATTTAAAACACAACTTTTTCTTTTCAACCAATCTTATAGGTGAAATAAATTGAATATGTAGATAATAAGTACTATCAACAAATTCCATTAACTTACATTTTTAGTAATTATAGTAATAGTACAACAATGAAAGTTACCAATCTTACTATATAAAGGTTACAAAAAACGCTACACAAATTGTCAAAAATGCTATAATTTTATCAGTATTTTCAATATCTTGCGGAAAAAAAAGTTTCAATAACATTACATTCTTAAAAATGTTAATTCCCTTTTGTCAATAATAATGGTAACAACATGTAATTGGTTCCCTTTTGTCAATAATGGTAACAAATCTTTTATTTGAGAATATCAATCATCTATAAAGGTGTTATAATAAAAAAAAAATTCAATAAACTTACATGCTTAATAAGTTTTGTTAGCTTAGTCGGAAAAAAAAAAGTTTTGTAAGCTTTCATTTAAATGAAGAAGGCTATATTAATCTTCTTATTCAAGGTTACTAAAAAAAACTGCAATTGTTAACAAAAAGATTGAGATGTTAGCTATTAGCTAATTTAATATGTAACCTTACATTAGTTATCAATTTTCTTACATTAGATTATTAAAAAGCTGGTTATCAAAAAATTAAGATGCTATCGACAAATTTAATAATGATATAAATCCTTAATAAAATTATGTACATATTTCATCAATAAAAAGAATATTGGTTTTCTTATCAAAAATTATATATATATATATAAACTATTTTAGTAATCAAAGAAGTTATGATATTATCAACAAATTAAGTAATCTTATATCCTTAGTAATTTTAGAAGCATTTTGTTAATAATGATGGGTGTTAATTCTCTTATCTAATGTCTCAATAACCAAAAATATTATATATACAGATTATGAAAAAAAAGTTCAACAACTTTAAATCCTTAGTAAATTAAGCAGCCTTTAATAAAAAAAATATGAATTATCAATTTTCTTTTCTAAGATAAGTAAAATTAGGTTATCAAAAAAGCTATGATCCTATCAACAAATTCAGTAACCTTGTAACTTTAATAATAAAATTTCCCCAATCTTGTAATCTAAAGTTGCTAAAAAGCTATAAATGTTTTTAAAATAGCTATAATACTTTTCACAAACTTAGTAGTAACTTTTTTGTAAAAGTGAATATTATCAATATTTTTAATTAAAAGTTACAAAAACATTTTTAAATACTATCAAAATGGTTATAGTGACCTTATATCCTTACTTTTTGGTCACCCATTTTTTTTATCTAAGATTTTTAAAAAGGCTATAAAGGTTATAAAAAAAGGATGATGCTATCAACATATTCAAGTACTTTACATATCTAGCAATAATAATAATCTTTCATTACTAATGAATGTTACCATTTTTCTTATATAATATTATTACTAAAGCTTTTTTCTTTCAAAATATATAAATGATCAAAAAGCTATCGGCAAAATTTCCAACCTTACATTCTTATTAAATACCTTGTATCCTTGGTAATTTTAGTAGGTTTTCATCAATAATAATGAAAAGTTACCAATTTTCTCATCTACGGTTAGTATAAAAAAAGTTTTAAAGGTTATTAAAAATGCGATGATGCCATCAAAAAAATTAAGTAAACTTAAATTTTTTAGTGACTTAAAGTGACCTTCATGAATAATGAAGTTTACCAAGTCTTTAATATAAACTTACTAAAAAATTTACAATGGTTATCTATAAATATATTATTAACCAACTAATTTAAGAACCTTACATTATTAGTAATATTGGTTACTAAATTTTCTATCTAAGGTTATTGAAAAAGTAATAAAGGTTATAAAAAAACATAATAATGGTATACAGAAATAAATAAGCTTTCATCCTTTGTAATTTCAGTAACATTTTTTACAAGAATGAAGGTTACCAATTTCATTATATGATTTTATATATAAAAAAAAACTATAAATTCAGTAACTTTACACTCTTAGAAATTATTAGTTTTAATGATCGTTTATCAATAATAAAGATTATTTTGGCCAAAAAAAATAATAAAGATTATTAATTTTTGTATCTAATTAAGGTTACTAAAAAAGATTTGAAGGTTATCAACATTAATGATGCTATCAACACATTCAATAATCTTACATGCTTAGTAACATTAGTAAACTTTCATTATTAATATTGGTGAAAGTTTATCTAAAAAAATATTGGTGAAAGTTTCCAATTTTTAAATTTAAGTTTAGGAAAAACTATAATGATTATATAAAATATATAGTACTATTAACCAATTCAATAATCTTGCAGTCTTAACTAGTCACTTTGATTATCAAATTTCTTATTTATGGTTATTTAAGAATATAAACTATAATCAAAGAAGTGTCCTATATTGATAAACACAATCGATAAAATCCTTATAGAAAAGCAAAAGGTAAAATTGATATTGATATTGTACATATTCGGTTGATTACTTGAGGAACTTTAATATCTTTGAATCATTTTGAATCAAATAATTCAAGCATTAAGGTAAAGTAGGGGAAAATGATTGGGTAATGTATAATAGGAATACAAAGGTACTTTATCTTTTGGATATACATCGAAAGCCTCACTTCCCAGCAGTAATGTCTCATCCGTGTACTATCCAAAATCCCAAATCAAAGCTAAGACCAAAGTTCTCTAATTCCTGTAATTTATAATCTCCCCCTATGTTAACGTGATATATGTATACTAACTATAATGTAAACCTGAGTTTATCTCACGGTCTTCACAAATAAAACTAAAATAAAAACTACTATAGAGTTGGTTGTTATCACAAACAAAAAATTTAAAATTCATTAGACTTTAAAAAAAACTGCCCATCTAACGAAAAAAACTTATTATGCCAAAAAAGGAAACTACCATTAACTATCATTTTTTAATATTATTTTATTATATCTTCACACTTACATAGTGAGTGTCATGTGTCTAGTTATTGAAAATACCAACTTCGTTTTAACTGAAAATAAAATTTGTAGACAATTAAAACTATAGATGAGTACTAAAACTACAAAATAAATCACCCACGATACATTCAAGGTTCTAATAATCTAATTATCGTGAGTTACAACCTTATTAACAAATTTTTTAATTTTCATATGTTATTAATTTTTTTTTTCATTGATCTTTCACTGTAAAGAAGAAAAATATAGAGATAATGGTGCTTTGATTTAATTAGTGCATAAACAAATGAAAGAATTCTTTTATGGAGAACAAAAGAGAACTCCATGACAAACTTAAACAAATATATGAACATAACCTTAAAATAATATTGCTTAACATGCTTAATTTGTGGTAAGCTAAATTGTATATTACAACCGATTAAACTTTAAACTTTAAGAAATTTATGAATAAGTAAAAGTTTGTCAAACTTATTAAACTTTTTAAAACAAATTCCAGTTAAGAATATAATTATATTTTAATTAATGCTTCGATTTTGTTGAAATGACTAAAAATATATAGTATAAAGGTTTTAGTCTATAGTTTTATTTTAAGTTTGCAGATCAAGATTAACCGTCCTTTTACTATGTCAATTATTTTATTTGGTTTAACAATTTAAAGAAGAATTCGTCAAAAGAAAAAACAATTTTAAGAAGAAAAAAGAAATAGAAAGATTTAAATGGAAAAGGGAATTGCGGAATAAAATTGATAGAAGTCAGATAGAAAGTAACGAACCAAGTATGGGTTATTTTTATCAAACGAAGATGGTGATTAATTTCATTCATTCTAATTTTTTAATTTCAAATAAGAAAAACACTGAAATTAACCATTAAACATAAGAATTAAATAAAAATCCATGTTTACTCTTTAAGGAAATACTAAAATCATAAAATTAAAAATGGTATTTTAGATATTTCAGATCATGTTTTTTGAAGTTTAGACTTATCTATACCTTACTATTAAAGTTTTTTTAGGGAATACCTTACTATTAAAGTTATCCCCAAACTGCTGTATGCTTAGTATTTGACTCTTCACCTGCTGACATTTGTCCAAAGTTGATTGGTTAGGAGAAAACCAATATATATTATATATTTGGAATTCAAAATAATATTTATAAATAATATTTAGAATATTGAATTATAATCAAAGTAAAACTCTATCACGCCCCGACCCGGAAGTCGAGCACGGACAACCGCCGTGTTACCTCGAAACACGTGCCGGCCGGTCACGTGCACCAAGGCTGCACGAAGCGTCAATACCAGATAGAAATACTGAAAACATGAACTGAGTATAAATCTTTATTACTGAGGTTTGCAAATCAGAGTAAAAGCGGAAACATTAAAAACAAATACGGCAGTAAAAACGCTGCAATATTTAAAAAAAAAAACGAAACCATAAGTCAATAGAGAAAACCAAAAATCGAAGTAAAACAAAAACGAGGAACAAGAGATAGCAAAAACAAAGACAACTGTCAGTGGGACCCATCACGTAGTGAGAAGTACCTCTAATTGGAGGGATCGCTGCCTACGCCACCGACTCGATCGTCAAGGAAAACGCTGATCCTAGCTACCCTGAAAAGTCAACAAGAATTCGAGGGGTGAGTACACGAATGTACCCAGTGAGTGAGCCACCCTCAAAAGAGAACTCGAGAGGGTGGGGTGCACTCATAACCAAAACAATTTGGAAAAAAAACCAACAATTATAAAAACATTATCATCAATAAAAACGAGTATACAAAATCAGTTATCATTTTATAAAACCTGGGCTGCCAATAAAACCTATCCAGAGTGACTTTGGCCCGAGTCAACCTCCGGAACCGTCAGGGGCATTTTGGTCATAATCAAATAATACTAGTAAAAATACGATTTCCTTATTTTTCCCAAACAAGCCCGTCCCCCTGACGTTGGCCTGGGTCCGGTACTGCGTGGTGGCCGCAGCACACCCAGTTTAGCTCCCCCATGAACACGCCGAACCGGTGCAAATATATGGCGTGTCGGGCCTAGAGCGACGAACCATGTGGATCCAAATCAAACCATGGTCCGCCAAATGAGTCCAACTACTAGTTAGTATAACCACCAACCCAAGCCATACGTACTCGCTGGACCGCGCCAGTCCACAAGTCCCCGTATGCTTATCAACAATTCAAAATCACATTCACAGATAATTCATGCACCCAAAATCATTTAATAAAACCATTTGTAAATCATATAAATAATACAGTACAAAACAGTTCCTCAACTGGTTCTCCGTTGAGGACAGCCCACTCACAGTTTAGGGGACTCGTACACCCCCAAAGTCAATCCACTGTGAGCCTAGCCAATGTCTCGATCAGCGCCTCAGCCGCCTGATTGAGAAGCACATCCATCACAAGGAAAACCATTAAAACCAAGATCATAATCAAAAATCATAAACCAAAGTAACAAACAAAAATATCAAAACAGTCATATAAAACAGAATAAATCACAAAAAGACACATAACCCAGACCCCATGATCTCACTTAAAAGTATCTTAATCTGTCTATATAACTCTATCAGGATTGTAGGATAAGTTTCATATTCGAAATACACTTTCGTGGGCTCAATTTATCAATTCTAGCCTTTAGGGGTAAAACTATAATTTAGCCGACCAGGGGTAAAATGATAATTTATACATACTAGGGCTATTACGGTGATCCGGAAACCTTATTGTTCAATTAGCGTGCTTAAATAAGCCAAATCCCATTCTAGGGACAAAGTTGTAGCTTTACACACTCGAGGGTAAAAAAAATGGTCATTTGTACCTATCCTAGGTACCACAACACACATGCAAATTTATTGATGTGAACAACGCAGTCAAATTCTCTTATTTTCATCCTTAAGGGTAATTTCGTAAATTTGATGAATAAGGGCATAATCGTAATTTAGACCAATCAAGGGTAACATGGTAATCTTACCCAAAAGGTTCCACTACTGCAGATTTCCAATCCCGAAGGTACGTTCTTGAAAGCTTAATTACATATACCCCACTCTTAGGGGTAAAATAGTAAATTTGCCCATCAAGGGTATTTCGGTAATTTTTACTCTTTCAAGATACGGTTACATTCCTTACATGTCATAGTTGTTGACCCTAGTCGATTGGACTCGAAATCGTAGCCCAACGGAATAGATTAATGTACTTTTTCTATTTATGGGCAAAATGGTCATTTCACTTCTAAGGGTAAAGTAGTCTTTCTACTGCTGATATATAATTTTAATACTTTATCTGCTTTATTGCACATTGTAAATATGACTGATTTCAAAATCGCGGCTTAATAAGATAATTTAGTACACTTTTACTAATTAAGGGTAATATGGTAATTTACCCACTCCAAGGTGAAACAGACATTTTATGATCATACGTAAATTACGGAGTAATACAAGAATTATTCAGATTTATTAACACTACCGATGTCAACGAATTCGTTTAATTCCTCTTCTAAGGGTAATTTTGTAATTTAATACCTTAAGGGTGATTTGGTAATTTTACCCATCCAAGGGTAATATAGTAATTTTTCTTATCTAATTATTGAATCCAATTTACTAATTTCTCAAATTAATTTCCTTACTTTTCTTTTCTCTTTTCTTTTATTTCTTTTACTTTTCTTTAAAATTGGGCTTAGCCCATTCTTTCTTTTTTTTTTTTTATAGAATTGGGCTTGGTTAGGCCCAGCTGCCTAGCCAAGCCAGCTGGACCGCGCGCTGGCCCAGCGCGCCTGGCCTGGCCCGCCTGGGCCGCGCGCTGGCCCAGCGTGCTTGGCCTGGCACGCTTGGGCCACGCCAGGCAGGCCCAAGGCCTGTTTTCCCTTTTTTTTTCTCTTTTTCTTTGTTGTTTTGCCACCCACCGGAGGCTTGCCGGAAGATTCCGGCAACCCCTATTTTAACCATTTTGCACCCCTTTTTCACCAAATCTTCACTCCAAAACACCTCCAAACAACTCTAACTATAAACCCAATATTAATTAAACATCAAATAACATCAAAACAAGAATTTCTTACCATAATCCATACATAAACTCTTGGTTCTCTTCTCTTTCTCATCCATCACAAAGCTCTAACTCACCCATACAAAATTTGAACCCTCAACACGTTTCAAAACAAATTAAATTAGTTTCTTGTTAAGTTGCAAAATCAAAGAATCAAGATTGCTCAAACCATTGAAAATTTCCCCTTACCTTTAAGTCTCCAATTTTCTTCTTTAATGGCCAAGAAATCCACCATTGAACCCAATACCATGAACAACTTGGTAAGAGGAAGGTTATACTTCAATTGCATGTTGGTTTCAAAGCAAAATTCTTCAACCATGGGGGGAAAATATTTCGGATGGAAGAGGAGAAAATAGAAGGGAAATTTGTTTGAAAATGAATGGATGGCTATATATATATAGCTCATGGCTTAATTTCCTTTTTAATCCATGCACTTTACAATATGATTCAATTTAGTCCTTAAACTTTCATTCCTCCCAAAATTAGTCTTTGTCACCAACTTACAAGTATCACAGTAAGGTTGCTAAATTTGTAGAATATATTATAGCTTTTTTTTTTTAGCCAACAGAACATATTATAGCTATTTTGATAAATTTTATAGTTTTATTACTCCCTTTATTCCTATTTATAAGTTACAATTTGGTAAAAAAATAATACATCTTTGACCATTATTTATAGAAAAAATATTTAAAATTAAAAAAATGTATTAGAAAGTTTATAAATCAAAGTTTACAAGTATTGTTTTAAAAAATTATTTTGATTTATATTATTTTTTAAAAAAATTGGTCAAAGTTAAAAATATATTTGACTTTATTATGACTTAATACACGGATTTTGTATTTCAAGACCAGTCCAGCATGAAACAAATAAAAAACAAAATCATATACTTCAACTTAATATGTAGCAAATTTCTAAAAAATTAATACGCTCAATCTCTTAACCATACCAAATAATTATAAAAATTTATTTAAGCCAAGAATTGCAGCCATGAGAATGCCTATATGTCACGCCCCGACCCAAAAGTCGAACACGGACAACCGTCGTGTCACCTCGAAACACGTGTCGGCCGGTCACGCATTCCAAAGCAACACGAAGCGTCAACATCAGATCAAAAATTAAGAAAACATGAACAAAGTATAAAATTAAAATACTGAACTTTTCAAATCAAAGTTAAAGCGGAATCATAAAAAAAAACGAAATAATAAAAGTTTTCTAATAAATCAAAAACCAATCAAATCCAAATGGTTAATTAGTAATTAAGAAATAAGGCACGAGGAAACAATGAACAGAGACAATGCCAGTGGGACCCGTCATGTAGTGAGAAGTACCTCTAAGAGCAGTGATAACAGCCTACGCCACCGACTCGAACGCCAAGGGGATGCTGAATCCTAACTACCCTGAAACCACAACAAGATTTGAGGGGTGAGTACACAAATGTACCCAGTGAGTGAGCCTCCCTCAAAAGAGAACCCGAGAGGGTGGGGTGCACTCACAACCAAAACAGTTAGAAAACCAACAATTATCAAAACAATATCATCTATCAAACGATTATACAAAATCATTCATCATTTGATAAAACCTGGGCTGCCAAATAAAACATATCCGAAGTGACCTTGGCCCGAGTCAACCTCCGGAACCGTCAGGGGCATTTTCGTCATAATCAAATAATACTAGTAAAAAACTACGATTTTCTTATTTTCCCAAACAAGCCCGCCCCCCCTGACGTTAG
>AWUE01017234.1:0-13472 GCA_001974825.2 Corchorus olitorius
GCTCTAACTCACCCATACCAAATTCGAACCCTCAACATGTTTCAAAACAAATTAAATTAGTTTCTTGCTAAGTTGCAAAATCAAAGAATCAAGATTGCTCAAACCATTGAAATTTTCCCCTTACCTTTAAGTCTCCAACTTTCTTCTTTAATGGCCAAGAAATCCACCATTGAACCCAATACCATGAACAACTTGGTGAGAGGAAGGTTATACTTCAATTGCATGTTGGTTTCAAAGCAAAATTCTTCAACCATGGGGGGAAAATATTTCGGGTGGAAGAGGAGAAAATAGAAGGGAAATTCGTTTGAAAATGAATGGATGGCTATATATATATATAGCTCATGGCTTAATTTCCTTTTTAATCCATGCACTTTACAATATGATTCAATTTAGTCCTTAAACTTTCATTCCTCCCAAAATTAGTTTTTGTCACCAACTTACAAGTATCACAAACTCCATTTCCTTTTTTCCGTAGATAATTATTTGAATAGACATTAGAATTTTAATAATATTTCCTTCCATTTCACTTGGATAAAATTTTATTTAGAATTAAAATTACTCAGTTCCAATCATAAACGGAAAAACCCGAAGTGAATACACGGGGATAATATATAGTATAATATAAAGATAAAGATATATAATAAAGTTTTTTTTTTCATATTTCCATAGAATAATATCACACATAAGATAAAATCAAGATAAAATATATTTTTTCTGTAGTATATTTAATTTCTATTCTCCCCCAATACTAAAATCCTGGCTCGGCCACTGATTGAAACCCTTTTGCTAAGGATTAAGCCAATGGAACATGTTTGCAGTACTCTGCAAGTGCCCACAGTGGGAAAATGTTCCTAAATGCTGCAAAGTGCAACATGCAGGTCTTTATGGACGCTCCAGTAATTTCCTGTTAGCAATAATTAAGATGAACTGTTAAGTGAAGTCTTTAAAATGCTTTATCTATAACTACTTGAATATCTATGAAGTAATGTATAGCTAGAGTTACTTAGATAGGTAGTTTCCCTTTATCTTTTTCATTTTCTGGTACATATAATCCGAAAAGTAGGCTATAGTAAGGATTAGAACCTGTTGGGGGAAGTCCCCATCTTCCATTTGAGAATTGATTATCAGCTTTGCAGCACGGTGAAGAGGCGTCGGGTCTCTTTCCGCCTATTGCAAGCATAAAATTTCAAAGAACCGTAGGGATAAAGATCTTTGACTGTTAACTTCATAGAGTTTTCGGTTTTACCTGTCCAGCATGAATCAAACCCATCATAGCCCATGCAGTCTGTACCAAATTTGATCTGCCTTCTTCTAGAGGAACATATTTCTGTATCGCCAAAGCATAAACATATTGGAAACTAATGGAATTGGAATCAAGATTGAGAGCAGAGAAAATGCAACATGAAACAGGGTAAAGGTCGTGTGAGTGACATTAGACATTTACCTTCTCAGGGCATGATTTATAGCTCTCTCCCCAGCCACCGTTTTCTTTTTGGCTTCTCAGTAGAAATTGAACTCCTTTCCGCACAGCTAGACAATTGTTGTATGTCTTGCCAGCTGCTGCTAGCCCTCCAAGTGCAAAATATGAACCATATATGAAGCAAACTCCCCAACTCCCATACCTGTTGAAAAGTTTTTATAATCAGCCTCTGATGCTTTCAAAACCAAGTACATCATTCCAGCATGTTTCTGAAGAATTGGCTTACATACCATGAACCATCATGCATTTGGACATCTTCAAGGTATCGTACAGCATTTGTAATAAAATCTTCAATGTTATTTGTTCTGTGAGCAGGATACAACTTCTTAAACAAAACCAAAGCATCGATTGCAGATGATGTGCACTCAACATATTCATGCTCGATGACTATGTCAGCGAAAACATCTGAGGGATTAAGCAACTGAAGAAGAAAAAGTAGAGAAACAATCATTATTATTTTTGACAATTAAGAATAGAAGTGCTCAATAATCTTCAGAGGTTTCTCGAAAAAAAGAAAAAAGATATGCATTCCAATGCTACACTTACTTCCAACCACTCTTGAGCTCCAGCTGGCTCCCAGGCTGCCAATCCTCCATTTTTGCTCTGTAATGAGTGAAGCAATTATGATTGTTTGAATGGGACAACCAAAAAATCAGTATATCTATCCTAGAAAGCCAAGTACGACAATTTCTTACCTGGAGAGAGAGCACAACGTTGACAGCATCATAGAGCTGTTGAGGTTTCATTTTCTCACCAACAATTTCAGGTGGCAGCATGGACAATAGTAGGCAGCACTGCAAAATAAAGGAGTGTTAAGACAATGTGATATTGTAGAAGAGATGCATTCCTCAATATCTTTAGTGCATTTGACTAAGACATAAGAAATCAGTTACCTTCAAGCCTTCTGCAGTGCAATCAGAAACTTGCCATCCGTGATCTTGATCAGAGAAAGTCCATGATCCCTTGGAAATATGACGGTACATGCTCTTAAAGTCACCAGAAGGATTGTCCTTGACCTACACAAGTTTAAGTAGAAGGAATATCTCTATTAATTTTGATTAAATAAGATTGGAGAATGACTTAACTGTGGAATAGTAATAATAAAATATTAAACCTGAGATATCTTGATGTAGTCATGTCCTCTCTTCAATACAGGTCCAATTTCATCAGTGAAATTACTAGCAAGCAAAGCTTGAATAGCAAAACCAGTATCCCATTGTTGGCTTCCAAAAGTCTGCAAGCCATAATGATCATGTGTTACATGCATGGAAGTCCTTTCATTTTTCTCGACTCTTATCAATATTAAAATGGTAAATATGATTATCATGGAGAATGCATATGCACGCACCTGCATCTTCATTCCGTCTTCAGCAACCCAAAGGTAATCAGGGATTCGAGCAAGATGCTTCTTGAAATAATCACTATTTGGCTCTTCTGCCCAACAAGCAAGCATGCATAACGCCTATTCCATTCAATGAAACCAAATAAATAGTTGACAATATGGATAATGGATTGAATGCACAATTACTTCAATGTTCCTATCAACAGTGATTTGCAAAAGTACCTTTTCCACGCAAGCATTGGTGATGTATCTACTGTTCTCATCTTCATAATGGATGTGCTTCATTGTTACTTGAAGAGCCTTCTCTCTTACCAACTTGTTAAAAGGCCAACGAGTAAGAAGAGGCTCGGTGCATATATAAAGACTGTCCCAAATCAGATCCTGGATTGGAGGATGTGGATAGTAGATATCCTCCTACATTAAGAAATCAACTCATTAATTATATACTTGCTGACTTGCAATCTGAATTGTCTTTGCCATTCACAAACAGCAAACATAAACTTACTTGTGCACAACAATGGCGCACTTTCTTCCAGTTAATTTCATCGTAGGGCTGAAGGTAGAGTTCTTCTCTCAATTGTTCAATGAGAGGTGTAATTGGCCCAACGAACCTTTTGCCATATAGATATGACATAGGCATGTAAACCATGCGAGAGTAGCACCACATTTTTGCTGCAAATTTTGGAAAGGCCAAACAGAAAACAAAAAATTTATGCCCAAACAGAGGAATGTAATTAAAAAATTCCACTTGAAAATGAATGGATTCAAACCTGGATGCATGGGAAGGAAAGAAGGAAGAATCCAGAACTCTGGGGGCATTGGGTTACATCCAGACCAGTCAAAAACACCAAGTATCTGCAGCAAATTTATCAAACACTTAACCTGCATTGAACTGGTGGGTTTGGGGGAGCTTAAAATCTTTAAAAAAAATTGAAGCTTTGTTAAATAATCATACCGAAAGCCAAGTCTTTCCCCAGGAAGGAATGTGGGTAATAGTGCCATGGTCAAGAATCCACTTGCGGGCTCTTGCACAAGCATTGTCCTGTCCACCATCGGGTCCTACTCCAAGAATCCGCATGCAAATGTAGCTAAAAGCCGTGCAGAACATCGTGCTATGTCCCTCGATATGCAATCCCCACCCACCATCTTCATTCTGCATTTCCACGAAATCTCATCCAAAATTTTCAATTTACTTTTATAGAATTAACGTGAAAATTACATTAAATGTCAGTTGAGATGCAAATTCAAGGTTTCACCTGATGGTAGTATATGTAACGAAGAGTTTCTTTACGATGCTCCTCAGGGAAAACAGTGTTAAGGTGTCCAGTAATGTACACAGCAAAGACCTGCAAATTTTTCAATTTGTCAAGATTAAGGATTTTAGTGATCATTAGAAATTGCATAATATATATGTTTGCAATGAAAAAATATGAAAGGGAAGAGAGATGAAAGTGGTTACCAATGGTGGGAGTAAAAACAAAGGACCAGCATTTTCTGCTGGCCAATGGCCATCACTAGCCTGCAAAGCTGAGAAGAAATTAACTGCCCTTTTCAGTGCTGTTGTTGCCTTTTCACATGAGATATTTTCACCATCCTCAATCTTCACTGGTGGTATTGTTTGTTTGAAATTCTTTTCCCTCAAAAACTGCAATTTAGTTTTTGTTAAGTAAAAGAATTATTAAGTCAATTGGCAAATTATACAATACATCGGTGGTGGAGTTTAGCAGACTACACAAGCGGGTTCTCAAGGGTGACATGTGTCCTCTAGGAACTAGATTGAAATATTTAAAACTTAATTAATTCAAAAAATGGACATGTGTCAACTCCACAATCCGCTTGTGGAGTCCAAAATTTACACCGCCTGTGTATCAAATAATTACCCATACCAATTCAAATAAGGTTTTTTTTTCTTTATATATACTAGTCTTCACTTCTACGTACGCTGCACGTGATCCATCGTGTTTAAATAAATTGAAAATTAAATTAATAATTAAAATTAATTAACACCATATATGCAGTTTGCTTAACTTTTCCTGTAGTGGATTAAATAAATATATTAAATAAATTTAAGAATTAAATATTAAAAAATTTAAGGCTGACCCAATTGACCCGAAAAATCCAAAACCCAATTGACCCGACGCCAAAACATGAACCCATCTGACCCGAGACCCGAATCTTGATGAGTCAAAACCCGAATGAGCCGAGAAAATTACCTAACTCATTTGAGTTGTCCCAGATGACGATAACCCGAAACTCGCCCAACCCGCCTAATTGACATCTCTAACTTTATAAGTCAAAGGAATTAAGGAATTAATTGTATGTTACTCCAATTTTTTTTTAAAAAAAAACTTTAAATTCTTGTTATACTAATACACACCCCAAAAATAGAAACCGCCCAATCACTATAATTAAATTTTTAACTTAATTAACTTTAAAAAATGATGAATAAATGATTAGATAATTAACAAAAAGTCTCAAATTTTTTAAAATTAAAATGGTAAAAATAAAATATTTATAAAAATATTTAATTTAATTTAAATAAAAATAGAGTTTTGAGTAGAATAAAATTGTAAAAGTTTATTTTAAAAAAAAAACTGTAAAAGTTTAAACAATGCCATAAAAAATTCTAATATATCAAGTTTTCTAGTTAAAATAGTTAAATGGTAAACTGAAATAGTTATAAAGATGTTAAATTTAATTAAATAAAAATAGAGTTTTAGTTGAGTAAAATAGTAAAATGGTAAAATAAAATAGTTATAAAGATATTAGATTTAATTAAATAAAAATAGAGTTTTTAATTGAGTAAAACTATAAATTTAAATGGCAGTATAGAAATATATTTGATAAATAAGGGTATAATAGGCGATTCAAAAGTTTTACAGGTGAATGTATTTTTTAATATAGTATAGATATTTAGAAGTTAAACTTCGGGTTGGCCCGATAAAACTTTTAATATTGGTTTTCTCCATTCACAATACTCGAACCCGAGACCTTGCTTAAGAAGAACAAGTGTCAAACCACTTGAATCAACCACTTGTTGCTATTGTACTAATTAATTATTTTGAATCTACAACTACTACGAAATGAGAAATTAAGATGATTCATTAAGGTAGTCTTAGTTCTCCTAGTCATATCTAGGGATGGCAGCGGGTCGGGCAATCGCAAATTTCAGACTAACTGGATCTAAAAACGTTTAATTTTGAGTGTACCCGAAATCGCTAAATACCCACTAATTATTAAAAACCTTTACCCATGCCTTACCCTATTAAAATTTCCACTACCCGTTAAGAACCCAAACCTGTTAAGAACCTGAATCTTTTTTAGTCCCATGTAGAATTTAAAAAAAAAACTAATATTAAGTTAAAGAAATATAAAATTCATCAAACATGACACATGTTCATCAAATAAACTTTAAATATATTAATTTTATAACTTATATCGAAAAAAGAGTTAGGGATAGAATAGCGAAAAGGCTTGACTTAATAGCATATTTTCTAAGACTCTGTTTTTTAAATTAAGTCCTGGAAATTTAAGTACTGAATCTTTATAGCTACTGAATTTAATACTGAATTTATGGTGAAAAAACTGTTTGATAAGTTACTTAATTTGAAATGTAAGAAAAATATTTTTGTTGATATTTTTGTATGAAAATATTTAAAAATACATTGGTAACAATTAAAAAAGGAAAGAATTATTGATAAAAGGAAAGAACATAACATTAATGTTTGAATCTTTCCATAAATAATATTGTTGAATAGAAAAAGTAACCTTAGACCTACTTTGTATTTCCAATACTTTTTCATTGAAAATTCTAAATTAAGTGATTTTCTAACCTTAATTATCAAATGCATTGAAAAAAATTAAAGCATTGAAAATTTTCAATGGTTTATCAAACAACCCCTAAGAGTTCATAAAGGTTCTAGTCTTTTTGCACTCAAACCATTTATTTATTTATATATAATCGAGTTTGGGTATTGCGTACCCTAAGGGTGCTATCCGTACCCAACCCGAACCCACACGAGAAATAAAATTACTACTCATATCCGTCCCAAACTCGATTACAGGTTACCCGAACCCTATATAATCGGGTTGGATACCCACGAATACCCTAATTTTTGCTATCTATTGCCATCCCTAGTCATATCCTAGGAGAAATTGTTAGATAGACCGGTTCCAAAATAAGCTGATAAAGTGACCAACATATTTAACATTATTATAAATATAAGTGACCAAAACAATACTTTTTATAGTTATGTGATCAAAATAAAAACTCATCTAAAGTTAAGTGACTACTTATGTAATTTACCCAATATATATCGGCTTTCTTCAAGGAGATAAAAGAAAAAGAAATAATTGATAGTCAACAAACCACTTGGAATGAAAGAAAAGTAAAGAAAAAACAACATCTATTTTATCTATCTTACCAAGCTAATTATAATTGATGGAAATCATATGTCCCCATTTTGTGTCCCATTCTATATCTCATTCATCAAATTATGCCACATGTCCATTGTTATAGGCCTTTTTTGTTTTCAAATTTAACAAATAATATTAATAGAAGAAAATAAAATAAAAACCCCACTTAAACAAAATGTTTAGCCCCAAATTAAAAATAAAGATTTTTATAAGAGATAGTACTAAATATTAAAATATTCCCTATAGGGTTTTAGAATACATATATAAAATTTAATTGAACTAGGCAAGTAAGAAATAACATTAAAAACTAACAGCAATCCAAATCCAATAGTAAAAGTCAAAAGCGTCATATACATGAAAAATAATCTATGCGTTAATTCCAATAAATAAAAAACCGATCTGGTGACTACACCGATAAATCTCTCGGTTCACAGTTCAACCGTCGGATCAATCTGGAATATGAAATTTAAGTATAAAATATATTTTAGTAAGGATAACTATTAAATTGTGAAACAATAACATATTTATAAGCTTGGTGCGAGTGGTTGGGAACTTGGGATGGCTTTTTACTTTTCATGTTAGATCTTAGGGTTGTCAATAGCAACAATTTTTTGTATATTATATAAAATATAACAAGGAATATAAAAAATATAATATATTCAAGATTAATTAATTAAATTAATATAATCATTATAGAAGATAAGAAACGTATGGGTAGCCTTTGTTTTGACTTGAGAACAAAAAAAAAAGATAAGATAAGAAACACTAGATATTATTCTTGCGCATCTGCGTCAGGTTTTTATTTTTATTTCAATAATCGCATAAAAAATTTTAATTTTAAGAAGAAAAATGTGACAGACAAAACAATTTTTAATTTTGGGATGAGAGAAAACCTTAAATAAAAGGAGAGTCATTAATTCAATATTATCCTAATACTATTATTTTGGGTGGATGAATATATTAATTGTAAAATCAATTTACCCAACCAATTAATTTTGGACAAATGTCAGAATGTGAAACGCTAAATGCTGAGTATACAGCAGTTTGAGGATAATTTTAATATATACGAGAGGGGTACCCTGCGCTTACGCTTCGGGGATTTTTTAATGTGGGTAAACTTGTTTGTACCTGTTATTTGTTTTGTAAGTGTATACTTATTTCCACACATAGTATTGTTATATATATCATCATAATATATCCTTCAAAAATAAATCCTTTAAAAAATACATTCTTAAATATCCTTCAACAATGGAGGAATACAAAAATGAAATGAAATCCATTTCCCCAAAGACCTTCTCGAGTTCAATTTTGTTTCACTGTTTTTTTTTGTCACTTCGGTTTTCTCGCTTGTGAGAAATATTAAAGCATTAAGT
The DNA here is from genome assembly GCA_001974825.2 of Corchorus olitorius. Lineage (NCBI taxonomy): Eukaryota > Viridiplantae > Streptophyta > Magnoliopsida > Malvales > Malvaceae > Corchorus > Corchorus olitorius. Next base: position 8,612 of record AWUE01017234.1, read on the forward strand.
TAGTTTAATGAATGTAAATATTTGTTCACACAATATCATATTTGGGTTCAATGAATTAAGAATTTTAGACCTAATAACCGATTATTCATTTTCACACTATTAATGGAGTTAGATGAGTATAGATTTCAAAAAAAAATGATCAGTATAAATTTAAAATAATGTTTTAGCAAAACAAAGCCTTCTATAACTCTTCTAATTACAAACAAAAAAAAACCCCAAAAAAGATGAGCAAGTGTAGAAAGGATCATTTGTTTTTGATAGTCATTAATCAATTGTCCTTGACAATTAATACAGTCCATTAAAACACACTAATGTGTGTGAACATAATTAATCATCTAAAATAAGTCAACAAAACCGAAATTTACTTTTATAACCCAATAAACCAACACAAACCACATAAAACATAAGGATTATTGAGTAATTAGTCAAGAGAGAAATGACCAAAATGAGGCGAAAATGTATATATATATATACTAGTTAAAGCACGTGCGCTGCACGTATGTTAATAATTGATAAATCATATATTCCACACATGCGTACTTTTCATTTTCATAAATTTTGATTAATTAATCATTAAAATCTGGTCATTTAGTTTACAGAGATTTGAAATAATTAATCTCATTGAACGAACAAAAAAAAACTTAAATTGTTATACAATTATGGTTATCTTCAATAATGAAGGAAGGTTATCAATTTCCTTATTTGAATTTACTAAAGAAACTACAGGGCTATTAAGAACGAAAGTTAAACATTAATCAATTAAGAAGGTTATTAATCTCTGATGCAAAAGAAAGAAAAAAGAAAAAAAGAATAAGATTATCAATTTCCTCATCAAATGTTCATTAAAAAGCTATTTAAGTTATCAAAGGTTTTTGAATGTTATCAATAAATTCAGTAATTAACCTTATACTATTAGTAATTTTAGTAGCCTTTTATCAATAATGCCATTTGCCAATGTTCTTCTTTAAGGTTGTTAAAAAAGTTATAAAGGTTATAAAATTTTTTATAGTATAAGGTAATTTAGTAACCTAACATCTTTAATAAATTTTGTAGCATTTTATCAATTTAATGAGGAGAATAATTTTCATATCTAAGATTAGTAAAAAAAGTTGTGAAGATTATAAAAAAAATGAAAAGAAGAAGCTATAGTCCTATCAACAAATTCAGTAACCTTATGTTTTTATTACTTTTAATTAATAATTTTCGTCAATTATGAATGTTATTAATCTTGTAATCTAAAATTACTAAAAAAATTATAAAAGGTATTAAAATAGCTATAATTCTCTCTACAAACCTAATTGCGCTCTTGGATGATTTTAGTAGCTTTTTATATATATAAAAAAAAGTTATGAATTTTCTTACTTAAAACTATTTAAGATTATATCAAAATAACTATAATGTTCGCTATCAAATAAGTTTTGAATGCTACTACTATATTCTAACTTGTACAAAAAAAATCCCATTAAAATCATTTAATCCTAATTAATCCATAATGGGGAGGGAATAATAAATACTTTTAAGGTTGTTTCCTTCTTCTTTTCATCTTATTTTCTTTCTCTTCTAAACCCTTTTTTGAAGAACTTCTCACCAATATTCATGATACGTAGGAAAATTTATTGGTTTATCAATTGAAACTTATCTAAAATTTCAAACTATGAAGCTCTTGAAATGGATGAGAATCAGCTTTTTATTTTTAATTGAATGCAGCAAGTATCGTTTTTGGAATATAGAAAACTCGATTTTTCTTTCTTCTTCTATTTTTGGATTTCATATTCTTTTGCAAAATTAATTCGTTTTCACCTCAAATTAAATTTTTCGAAGTTTTTTAACATCAATTAAGGCAAAGTTGTAAAGAAACTTACAATATTTTTTATTGATTTTATGTTACATCTATTGCATTTTATTATTGCTTTTATGTTTAATTAGATAAATTTAGTTAGAATTAATCCAGTGTTGTTACATAGATAGTATTACTAATCAAATATCAAGTGACATGTTCTTTATTAGATGCATAAAAAAAGACGTTTTCGGACCGAGGCTTATTGAGTGACATGTTTTTTGATTAGATGCCTAAAAAAGACGTTTTAGGACCGAGGCATGATGCTATCAACAAATTTAACAACCTTGATTATATTCTTAATTGATATCTTACATCTTTAGTAAGTAATTAATACCGATTTTCTTGCATAAGTTATTACATCTTTAGAGGTTATTAAAAAGGCTACGATGCTATCAATAAAAATTAAGTAACCTTAAATCCTTAGAAACTTAAGTAATAAGATAGTTATCAATTCTCTTACCTAAAATTACTAAAAAACTTGTATTGGTTATCAAATTCCAAAAAGGTATTTTACAGTCTACTATTTTTAATAACCTTACATTATTAGTAATATTGGTCGTTGATTAATTTTCTTTTTAAGATTACTTAATTAAAATGTTATAAAAGTTATGAAAACATTATAGTACTATCTAGATTCAAATAATCTTACATTCTTATTAATTTTAGTAACTTTTTATGATCAATAATGAAGGTTACCAATTTAATTACTTAAGTAATCTACTAAAAAGGCTAAAAAAGTTATTAAAATTATATTTACCAATCCTTACATTCTTAATATTTTTTTTGCCGAAAAAACATTATAGTATTATCTAGATTCAAGTCATCTTAAATCCTTATTGAAGACCGGATCGGGGTTGGCATCCTGAGGCCGTAGTTTTCGCCATCTCTTTTACTTTCTGGTACTTTTGTAGCAAAAAAAAAGTCATCTTACATCCTTATTAATTTTAGTAACTTTTTATGATCAATAATGAAAGTTACCAATTTAATTACTTGAGTAATCTACTAAAAAAGCTATAAAAGTTTTTAAAATTGTATTTACCATACATTCTTAATAACATTAGTAAACTTTCATCAATGATGAAGATTTACCATTTTTTTTCCTTCAAAAGTTACTGAAAAAGCTATAATAATCATAAAAAATGTATTGTACTATCAACTAATTTAATGACCTTACACTATAAAGATACGTACGATACTGATTTTCTTATCTAAGATTAATTACTTAAAAGGTTATGGAAAACATTATAGTACTATCTAGATTGAAAGAACCTTACATCCTTATTAATTTTAGTAACCTTTTATCATCAATAAAGTGTTACAAATTTCATTACTTAAATTTACTAAAAATGCTATAAAAGTTATTAAAATTGTATTTACCAATCCTTATTTTTTTAATAACATTAGTAAACTTTCATCAACGGTGAATATTTGCCATTTTTTTCTCAAAAGTTACTGAAAAACCTATAATGATCACAAAAGAGGTTTAGTACTATCCACTATTTCAATAACCTTACATCTTTTGTGATTTTGGTTATCATATTTCTTATTACATTTTTTGTAATTTTGATTATCATATTTCTCCAAAATCTCACAATTCAACTAAACATATCCGGACATGTAAGTCAAATTTCCATATAAGGTTATAACTTATAACTAAACTTAATGCAACATAAGGAAGTATAAAATTAGGTGTACAAAATTGGTTTCTAGTTACTAATTCATATGCCCTTCTTTTTTTGGTGATAGAGAAATAATTTATATACTATATATGTGTATCTTTGGCAAGTTAAAGTAAAATTAAAATTGATATCTCGCTATAACTCTACCAAATCAATGAATGATCAATGTGATCTAAAATAACATAGCAAAAAGGTAATGATCTTATTTAAGGTCACAAAAAAAACTATAATGATCATTAAAAAGGCATTATACTACTTTCAACTAATTTAATAACCTTACATTCTTAGCAATTTTGGTTATCAAATTTCTCATTTATGCTTACTAATTAGAAAGCTAAACTATAGTATTATATCAAGAAATGTAGCAACCTTACATGCTTAATAACTTTATCAATGGTGAATGTTATTAATTTTTTAAGTCTAAGATTACTAACAAAGTTGTAGTGAATAAGATACAACACATTATTATTATATATAAAACTATACCAAAAAAAAGTAGTTGAACATTAGTGGTTGATTAATTAAATTAAATTAGATCAATGTCAAACAAAATTATAAAAGATATTAAAGATCCGATTTATTTATTAATGGTGAATGTTATTAATTTTTTTAAGTCTAAGATTACTAACAAAGTTGTAGTGAATAAGATACAACACATTACTATTATATATATAGAACTATACCAAAAAAAATTAGTTGAACATTAGTGATTGGTTTATTAAATTAAATTAGATCAATGTCAACAAAATTTCAAAATTATAAAAGATATTAAGATCCGATTTATTTATTATTAAGGAAACAATATTCTTTTTTTTTTGTCAACAAAATAATATTCTTTTTAGTCAATACGTTTGCACAAATACCTAAGAATTTGAATTAAAAAAATACCTAAGAATTTAATTAATGTAAGTATTTCAGTTATTATAGTATTACATTTAATTAATGTAAGTATTTTAGTTATTATATATATATTACATAGGAATTAAAAATTAATTGAAATAAGGGTGCGGTAAAAGAAATTATAAATTTTAATATAATAATATATTTAATTTAATTGATAAATGAAATTACATATTGAACCTTAAAAGTTTAATTTGATAAATACATGTTTACCCTTTAAATGAATACTAAACTTTTAAAATTAAAAAGGTTATTTTAGATATTTCAGGTCAATGGTTTTGAAGTTTAGACTTATATAGTATATAGATATATGTATGTATAGATATAGGTCCTTCGTTTTGACTTTTAAAAAAAAAAGGAAAAGAAAAAAGACAAGAAACGGATGGGTTGAGGTTGTACTACCCACTCCTTCTTCTCTCTACTGCGAGACTCCAACTTCAGT
>AWUE01017235.1:0-15182 GCA_001974825.2 Corchorus olitorius
TTTTTTTTTTTCTTTTCTTTCATTCCCACGTCTTATTCTTCTTCCCTAAATTCTCTTATGCAACTGTTTCATTCGAGCACTTGATTTACGTATTTATTGTTAAAGTAATTCTTCCATCTGCCTATTTTTAGCACGAAATGTTCAAAATTTTATGAATTTTTCTTTCTTCCTTCTTTTTGAAACCGAATCCATTCAAATATGGGAATTGGTATTTTAATCTTTGAACTTAAAACATAAAAAATGGCTCAAATATTACATGAATATTGTGTCAATCCGGATTAATCCGTTCGACAGTTTCCGGGTCAAAACGGTATTTAGCGGGTGGAGTCAAAACGCTTTTTATGATATAATTGTACTGGATCTATGATCGGTTTCCGATTCAACCAATTGAACCGGCCAATCCATTACAGTTTTTTATTCATTGGTTAATTCAAAAAATGCTTCCTTCCATTTTTTTTCTTTTGCTTTGGAAAAACAAACCAATTATAAAGCACTATAATCGTAATACTCCTAATCAATTAATGTAGTACGAGGGTAGGCGAAGGAAAGCAATTATATTTGCATTAGTTAGCTACAGGTGGGTTAGTACTCCTAATCAATTAATAATGTAGTACGAGGGTAGGCGAAGGAAATATATTTGCATTAGTTAGCTACAGGTGGGTTAGTACTCCTAATCAATTAATAATGTAGTACGAGGGTAGGCGAAGGAAATATATTTGCATTAGTTAGCTACAGGTTGGTTAGTACTCCTAATCAATTAATAATGTAGTACGAGGGTAGGCGAAGGAAAGCAATTATATTTGCTTTAGTTAGCTAGAAGTGGGTCAGTCTACGCTTTTACACGTCAATAGGCCTGTTAAATCTGAGGTTACTAACAAATTTATTTATTTTACTACATGTAAACATAAAATTAAATGATAGGCTACACGAAAGGAGGTAACCTTCTCCTATATCTAGAGCTGGCAAAAGCTGACCCGACTGTGGGTATCCAACCCGACCGCCCGAAACCAAATCCAACCCAACCCGATTTGACTAAAAAAGTCAACTAACCCAATCCGCCCAACCCGAAACCGAAACTGACCCAACCCAGATTTGACCCGAAATCCAAACGACCCGAACCCGAAAATGACCCAAACCCAAAATGACCCGAACCCGATCAACCCGACAGATTAACCCGAAATGACCCGAATTAGAATTAATTATATTTAAATTGTAAAAACTAAAAATTGTAAAATAATTATCAAACATTATATATTTGATAGTTTTAATCCAATTTTAGTATTTTACCACATCAAATCTCAATTTCATGATATTTATTGCTAATTTTTTTAGTCTTGAATTGAAAATTGAAACTATACCATTAAAATTGATTATTACAAATAATAGAAATTATTTTTACTTTAAAATATTAGAATTAAATTATATTTTTCTATTTATTTAATTATTTATACTTTAATATAATATAGTTCATATAAAAAATCAATGCCAATGAATATTTCAATTAATACAATATATTTATAAGTTATAAGTTATATAAATTTGAAGAGGTAAATAAAATGCATTATAAGTTATAATATAAATAAAATGGATTAAATTATATTGTGTTGTTGTGCAGAGTAGTCCTCAGTGTGTGATGCAATGCAATCCCCAAAGTCTCACATTTGTTCAAATTAGGGTCTAACATATTTTAATTTGTTTAATTTAAAAGCTTGCATTTTCATAATTTGTTTAATTTAATGTTTAATTAGTTTTAATTTGAAATAATTTACAATTAATTTTCATTAATTTAATTAGTTTAAATTAGTGTTAAAACATATGCATTACATATTTAATTTATGTTAATTTAAAATTTAAATGTTGCGATTAGTTTAGTTTAAATATTTAATTTATATATTAGTCAAGGATCATTGGATCAAGTTATTGTTCAATTTTGATTCTTATATAATATATGTATACTATAAATATATATTTGTTTTTTTTGAGTAATAAATATTATTAATAATAAGGTAAGAGATTTCAACAAATCAATCAAGTTTGATGTTCTAGAGACACCAAGTTTGATCAAGGAATCAGCCTAAAAGTTTCCCTCCCTAAAAACATGAACAAAAGAGACATGGCCTAAAATAAAAAACAAAATTTGAAAGTTTATTATATAATATATATATAGTATAAATCAGAGACATGGCCTAAACATATATACTATATATATTTGTACCGATTAATTAAGACTTAAATCTCCAAGATTGGAATTATTAGTTATATTAATGTATTTTACTTTGGTCCTTAAATTGAACTTTTAAACCATGAAGGTATAGAACTTAAAAGTTAAAACCTTAAATAAGTTGTATAATTAATGTCAAATTTAATGAATCGATATGGAAAGACTAATTGTGTTTTCTACAGTAAAAAATTAATATAAAGTTATCGAATAAATGCCACAAAAAAGAGTTAGTTGAAAGACTAATATATAACTACAATTGGAAAAGAATTTTTATTAATCCCAAATTATAAAAATAGAAATAAAAGTTTTATTTAAACTTCGAGAAACGCAAACTTGAATGACTCGAATCAAATTTGAAACCCGAAATGACCCGACTATTCAACCCGAAAAAATGAACCGTAACGACCCGAACCCGTAACGACCCGAACCCGAAAACCCGAGGTTCAAACCCGAAATTATCCGAACCGTATGACCCGAAACCGAAAACGACCCAACCCAGAATTGACCCGAACCCAAATGATCCGACATTTGAACGACCCGAACCCAACCCAACCCAATCCGAAACCGAAAATTAACTGAACCCGTATGACCCGAAATTTTCTTAATCCGAAACTGACCCAACCTAAACAACCGAACCCAAATCCAATCCGACCCGCCCATCTGCCAGTTCTACCCATATCTAAACCCACGTCGCCCGTCCCAGGATTTGAACCTGAGACCTCCTATTAGAGACTCAAACTCTTTACCACCAGATTGTCCCGTGGGAACACTAATAAACTTATTATAACTCTTTTTTTTTTTCAACAAAACTTATTATAACTCTTAAGAGAAAAGATAGAATTGGAGTAGTTATCCCAATTAAAAAAAAAGATTGGGGCGTAATTTTGGTGAAGTATACAAATTATAATATATATATATATATATATAATGCATTGATTTATATTATAAGAAACAATAATAGGAAGAATGGAAAATACGGAAAATACAAAAAAACTAATCCAACCAAAGCAATTCATGGATTCAAGAGCAAATGGGGAGGGGTAATTTGGTCATTTAACGTTTGGTTTTTTTGTTATTCAAGTAGGCAACCAAGGGCATCTTTGGAAGTTTGAAAAAAATTACCCTCGGTGGGTCCCTAGCTCCACCAACAAACAATTTTTTTGGGATTATTTATCAAATGACCCATATACTTTTTTACTTTATGCTATTTAGTCCTTTACAAATCGATTTAACATTTCGACTCTATTTTTAATTTTTTTTCTATTTATCCGATTAAGGTAATTAAGGTGTCTATTAAAAGGTAATTTCATGATCTACAACTTTCATGAAGGATCCAAAAGCCAATTTTTATGTTTCAATTCAAAAAAATGCTTTCGAAATTTTGTGGTTTCGATTGTGGTCTATTTAATATCATATAATTTTCGATCCACATATCTGGTTAAAGTTATTCAAGTGTCGGTTAGAAGGTTATTGCATGATCTACGACTTTCATGAAAGACCCGAAAGCTAAATTTGATTTACGAGTTTCATGAAGCGCTCAAAAGGGATTTTTATTCTATCTTACTCGATTTAACGCTTCAGTTTTATTTTTTTTCTTGTTCTTCATTTGTTCTTCAAGTGATGATAAGAAGGGGTTGATTGGTTTTTTTTGATTTTCATGCTCGGTTTTTTCATTATTTGAGTTGATGATTGAGGGTATTTTGGGACTTTGTGAAAAAGTTCTATTTATGGGTCCCATTGTCCATAAACTAATATTTTTTTGTTGGATTATTTATCTACTGACCCTCATACTTTTATGCTTTATGCTATTTAAACCTTTACCATTATAGGTTGGACGATTTAACGCGTTGGCTTTTATTTTTGTTTTTTTTCTATTTATCCGATTATAAGGTGATTCAAGTGTCTATTAAAAGGTTATTCCATGATCTACAATTTTCATTAAGAACTTAAAAGCCAATTATAATGTTTTGATTCTAAAAAGTGCTACTGAAAGTTTGTGGTTTTGATTGCCGGTTTAATTTAATATCGTATAATTTTTATCCACATGTCCGATTGAAGTTATTGAAGTGTCAGTTAAATGGTTATTGCATGATTTACGACTTTCATAAGGATCCGAAAGCTAAACTTGATCTACGAGTTTCGTGGAGGATTCAAAAGGGAATTTTTATGTTTCAAGATCTCCATTAACAAACATTTTCTTATTTGGATTATTTATCAAATGACCCTCATACTTTTCTACTTTATACTACTTAGTCCTTTACAAATTCTATTTTAATCTAATATTTAAGCTTTATTTTTTTATTCTTTGTTCTATTTGTCCGATTAAATTGATTCATGTGTCTATCAAAAGGTAATTTCATGATCTACAACTTTCGTGAAGGACTCAAAAGCCTCATTTTTATGTTTCAATTCTAAAAAATGCTTTTGAAATTTTGTTAATTCGATTGCCAATCTATTTAATTTCATATTATTTTTGATGATGTTCGATTAACAAAAAATTCACAAAGATCATTTCATAAAATTTTCGACCCCCCAGCGAAGCGCGGGCCAAAAAACTAGTATATATATAGAATGCATTGATTAATCTAACAACTTCGGCAAGGTTATAAAACAATAAGTTGGGTTTTAACTAGGGAAAAAACAAAGTAAATAAAACCATTTTCTTAACAGTGAAGTTGTCCAAGGGCTGGGCTACTCAATAAAAATTAAAATCAAAATTGTCTAAGCCCTTATAATTAAATATTAGTAAATATTAATTTTATAATAATAAAATTAAAGAATACTTTCTCCTATTGTTTTCCTTGCACCCTCACATGTCCTTGATTTTGCCCTAAACCATCAATCTGATTTTGCCCTAAACCATTAATCTCCATCAAAGGTACATATACGTTGGTTTTCATCAAAGTTTCTTGGTGGGTAGAATAATTTTTCCTTCAAAACACCTTTAAATCACATCACCGATGGTTTTGATTTGATGCAAAAAAAGAATACATCACCGATGGAGAAAAATACCAATTTTATCTCTTCCACATCAAGGCACACGGTGGAAGCACACAATCTTGATCCAATCACTATTTTGAAGAAAGAATTTATTAAATTTTGCTATAACTGCACAGAATATGATTTAGATAAGTGAAAACGAGTTTACGTCGTATAAGATATAATATATATGAGAAAACTAAAAAAAAATTCAATTGTTTCATATTTCAGAATCTAAAATCCTTAAAATTCAATAATGTGAGGGAGTCCATCGGTGTTTTCTGAAGAAAGTGAGCAGCGAGAGTAAGAGTATTAGAAGAAGACAATTCTGATAAAGTTTCATTGGATTTTATTTTTTAATTTAACAAACTTAATATTGATATATATTAATTCTGGCCAAGAAAAAAATATTAATATTAATATACTTTTTAGGACCTACACAATTTTGATTTTAATTTTTGATGATGTGGCATGTTTTGGTTATTTGACAGTGTCTGAGAGCCATACACTGTCAGTGCATTAAATATTTTCTCTTAATTAAATTGATTTATAAGATATAGTAGGCTATTGTTAGGTAATTATTTTGTAAATCAAACTATTAATATATTAATAATTAATTAATTAATTTAGTTTTGATTATTAGATAATATATATTAACTAATAAATAATATATATTTAATTAATAAAATGGGCGGGCTTGGACAAAGCCATATGTAATATGGATGGGCTTTGGAAAATTTTTGAAACCTATTTAGAAAACAGGCCGGGTTTGGACAAGCAACATGTCTACTAATATATACGTATGAGGTACATATATATGGGCACCTGATCTACTTAACAGTTAATGGGGTTGAATTGGCTGCTAATGGCAAATATATTACTATGGTTATAAGAAAGAAAGAGATATATAGCTAGCTAGAGATTTGTCATTTGTGAGTGTGTGTATATATATATATAAAGGTACCTGCATACGCCAAAGGAGGTCGCCACTAGGCTTGACATGAAAGCGATTATTGTAGAAATTTTGGCGAGCTTGTTCAACCTCTGCCTGCTCTTCTTGTGTGCCTGCGTCTGGGTCAAATTCCCATGTTTGCCTTCCCACGTAGTTGTTTGTGCTGAACAAATATGGGCCGTCCACACCTTCCGCTATCTTAAGCTTCCACATGATCGATCTTATAATGTTAGCTTTTGGCTCTGTTTGCATGGAAATTCAATTTCATATGTAAACATTAATAATTATTAATGAAAGAAAAAAAGGCAAAAGTTTTGTTTGAATGAAAAACGACTACCTTAATTTGGATGCAAAATGTTGGGGAATGAAGAAAGCAAATATTTGGGAAATTAGGTTTTTATAACTAAGTATGTAGTATGAGAATTTGAAACAAACATGATGAGAAGAAAGCTATATATATATTTTTTTGTTCAAGAGAAAGCTATATATATGGAACCAAGGAAAATAAAAATAATTTTATTTGGACATGAAACGTTACTGAAATGATGAAGAGAATACTTGGTGTTAATTTCCTGGATCCTGAAACTTAAAGGGCAGGAAAAGGAAACTATATAAGCTTGTTAAGGTACAACTTTATCTATACTATATTAAAAAGTACGAGTCCTTGTAAAACTTTTAAATCACTCATTATATCCTTATTTTTCGAATATATTTTTTAAATGCCATGTTTAAACTTTTATAGTTTTCTTTTAGCAAATAATCAATTTCATTAATCAATAATTAGAGATTATAAACGCCAGGAGATATAGTCTCGCACCACACGTTATCCAGCTCAATCTTTAGCTCTTTAGCTTGAGAATGTGCAAATACATTGGCTTCCCTATATACAAATTGAAATGCAGAAATCAAATAAGGTTGTCAAATCTCTAATATCATCTATTCTAGAGACTATACCATAAATAAACTACCTACAAACACAATACACAAATACATAAACTACAAACTAAATTCATATTCCGTGAGAGTTGAACCCAAGACCTCATGGTCCAGGTAGGCTAGAACTAAGAGTCCAGTACTCAACTAAAAACTTCATTTTTATTTAATTAAATCTAATATCTTTATAACTATTTTATTTTACCATTTTACTACTAAAAACTCTATTGTTATTTAATTAAATCTAATATCCATATAACTATTTTATTTTACCATTTACTATTTTAATTAAAAAACTTGACATATTAGAATTTTTTAAAATATATTTCTTAAATGACATTGTTTAAACTTTTACAATTTTTTTACTAATAAAATTTTACAGTTTTATTCTACTGAAAACTCTATTTTTTTAAATAAATTCAATATTTTTATAAATATTTATTTTTACCATTTTCATTTTAAAAAATTGGAGACTTTTTGATAGTTCTGAACCCATTTCAATTATAATATAAAGTAATAAAAATATTATTATCAAGTTTAAAAGTGAAAATAAGTTGTTTAATCATTAATTATTCATCATTTTTCAAAACTAATTAAGTTAAAATTTTATTTAAAATTTAATTATATTGATTGGTATGTTTTTATTTTTGAAGTGTGTATTGGTATAACAAGAATTTAAAATTTTTAAAAATAAAAAGAGGAGTAACATACAATTATTTCTTTTGACTTATAAAGTTAGATATATCATTCGGACGGGTTGGGCGGGTTTCGGTTTATCGTCATATGCGTCCGGGTAAAATGAGTTAGATAATTTTCTTGGGTCATTCGGGTTCTGCCTCATCTGGGTTCGGGTCTCGGGTCAGGCGGGTTCGTGTTTTGGCCTCGGGTCACTCGGGTTCTTGGTCATTTGGGTTTTTGGTTTTTGGTTTTTCAGGTCTAGGACTCGGGTCAATTGGATCAGCCTTGAATTTTTTTAATGTTTAATTCTTAAATTTATCATGAACCGGTCTGGTTAATGTTCTTAAATATAATTTTACATTTATAAACTAAACCATGAAATATAGTTAAGAACATTAACCCAATCGATTCATGAAAAATCGATCGGGTCAACGGTTTTATCCGGGTTAAAGCAGGTCAGGACGGGTCAATTGCCTACACGGTTTGATGATTAACCCGGACCGATTCCATGCCCAGGTCACGCGGTCCGACCATCGGACCGGTTCGGGTTTAGTAACTGTTGGAATCTAGAAGGTATCAGAAACATCATTTCTGAAAGGTCAGCTGAAGCAATTGAACTTATACCTATCAGTACAGAGGGCGGCAATGACAAATTAGTATGTATAAGCAAAGTTGGTTCTTTGAGGAAACGTGACATGTAATGAGAGCTCCCATAGCAACTTTCTCTCGGACAAAATGATAGTCGATTTCAATGTGCTTTGTGCGTGCATGAAAGACTGGATTGACCGTCATGTAGAGGGAAGAAAGATTATCACCAAAGAGACGTGGAGGCTGTGCAAGAAAGACCCCAATGTCTCGGAGAATGAAGGAAATCCAAGTGAGTTCTGCTGCAGTGCTAGCCATAGCACGATACTCAGATTCTGTGCTAGAACGAGCAACGGTGGGCTGTTTCTTGGCACTCCACGAGATGCAATTACCACCAAGGAAAGTGCAATAACCTGTTACAGAGCGACGAGTCTCGGAACAGCCAGCCCAGTCAGCATCGGAGAAGGCATAGAGATCCAGAGAGCTTCGAGCTAGAAGATGCATACCATGATCAATGGTTCCTGCCACATACCTTAAAATCCTCTTGATAAGTCTAAAATGGTGCTCAGTTGGCCTGTTCATATATTGGCAGATGTGATTCACACTATAGGAAAGATCTGGACGTGTGAATGTAAGGTATTGCAAGCTACCAGCTAAGCTGCGATAGAGCTGCGGATCATGAAATAGAGCATCATTTATAGGTTCGGGCAATTTGGCAGCCATGGGAGTGGCACATGGTTTGCAATTTGTCATAGATGCTCGTCGAAGAATATCACGTGCATACTTTCCTTGATTAAGGAATAAGCCATCTATAGTACGATGTACTTCAACCCCAAGAATAAAATGAAGAGGACCAAGATCTTTCATAGCAAATTCAGTATGCAATTGAGAGAGGAAAGTTTGCAAGAATGGACCATTATCTCCAGTAAGGATTATATCATCCACATATAGTAATAGTAAAATGGTACCGTGAGAGCTATGATAGGTAAACAAGGAGGAGTCGGCTGTGCTGGAAGAAAACCCGAGAGAGAATAGAAATGAAGCAAACCTGTCAAACCAGGCGCGAGGGGCTTGTTTTAGGCCATAGAGAGCACGTTGTAACTTGCAGACATGAGAAGGAGCTTGATTATCAATGAAGCCCGGTGGTTGCTTCATGTAGACAGGTTCAGACAGTTTGCCATGCAAAAATGCATTCTTAACGTCAAGTTGGCGAAATATCCCAGCTGTTGGCAAGTGCCACAGTCAAAAACAATCCGAATGGTGGCAGGTTTGACTACAGGAGAGAATGTTTCAACAAAATCCACACCAGGAATTTGAGTGAATCCCTTAGCCACTAACCTCGCTTTAAGTCTCTCTAGACTACCATCAGATTTAAGCTTGGTCTTAAAGACCCATTTGCAGGGGACAATGTTCATGTCACGTTGTGATGGAACCAATGTCCAAGTCTGATTTTGATGTAAAGCAGTCATTTCTTCAGCCATTGCCTTTTTCCACCCTGGATGTGCTAAAGCTTCTTTGACTGACTTTGGTTCAGATGGTACGGACACAGTGGACATAAAATATTTGGGATTCGGTTTAACAATGCCAAGCTGAGAACGTGTCTGCATCCTGGTAGTGGAACATGACACAGTAGCAGGTGCTGGGATTGATGCAGGCTGTGTTGCGATTTGAGTTTCTGGCAAGGGAACTGGCTGAGGTAATAACTCTCTCTGTTGTGCAGGCTGTGGTGCGATTTGAGTTTCTGGCAAGGGACTGGCTGAGGTATAATTCTCTCTGTTGTACATTAGCATCAGGTTGTGAAGTAGCATATGGTGGCAGGATAGGCAGGGAAAGAGCTTGTGACAAGGAGCTGAGTTGTGGCTCAGAGATGTCTGTTGAAATAGAACCTGGAAACCAATCATTAAAGACAGCTAAATCGAGATTACTATTAGTTACTCGATAAAGATTACCAGGCTGTTTGAATGGGAATATTTCTTCATCAAAAACCACATGCCTAGATATATAAACTTTACTCTGAGAAGGGCAAAAACAACGATACCTTTTATATTGATGGCTGTACCCAAGAAAAACACACGGTAATGACTTGGGATCAAGTTTCGACTTAGAGTAATCTCGTAGATAGGGATTGCAGAGAGAGCCAAATACTCTTAAAGAACCATAGTCAGGTTGCTTACCAAACAATTTCTGAAATGGAGACTGCATATTCAAGATCTTTGTTGGTAATCGATTGATAAGCCAAACAGCAGTGCTAAATGCCTCAACCCAGAACCTTTTTTGGAACACCGGCATGAATCATCATGGTCAACCCCAGCTCAGTAATATTTCTATGTTTTCTCTCGGCCAAGCCATACTGCTCATGTGTACCAGGACATGAAATTTGAAAGTGAATACCATGATTAGTAAGATAATCATTGAAAGTTGTGTTATCAAATTCTCCCCCACCATCTGCTTGAAAAATTTTAATCTTCTGATCAAACTGTGTAAGTATAAATTTGTGAAATTTAATGAAGCAAGAAAGAAAATCACTCTTGAATTTCAGAGGGAAAAACCAAGTAAAACGAGTGCATTCATCAGTGAAAATTACATAGTAGCGATTCTTTTGCACAGAATGGACAGGCGAAGGGCCCCATAAATCACAATGAATTACTTCAAATGGAGTTTTACTGAAACCACTAGATGGAAGAAATGGAAGACGACAAGCCTTGCCCATTTGGAAGCTACTACAAACTTTGGGCAAACTGGTTTTATTGGAACTGTGAATGACATTATTTTTCTCTAAAAATTGAACTAATGATGCTTGAGGATGACCCAATCGCATATGCCAAACTGAACTGCTAACAACTCTGAACCTGTTGGAGAAAAAGGCTTGAGCATGACTCTTTAGAGTGTCAACATGCTTCGGCTGTAACACATACAGATCATCCAGTCTAGTTCCTGCAGCAATCACTTCTCTTGATTCCCTGTCCCTGATTTCAAAGCTAGTATTCGAAAACTCAACATTATAAGGAGCATCATTGGTAATCTGACTAACAGAGAGAAGATTCTTCTTAATTTCGGGCATAACTAACACATTATCAAGATTAATAAGGTTTTCACCAACTTGAAGTTTAACTGAACCCAAATGTGTAATATCTATATACTCACCGTTTCCAACCATTACTTTTTCAGGTCCTTGATAAGGAAAAATAGTGTCTAACTTACCAGGGTCAGAAGTCATATGAGAGGTGGCCCCAGTGTCAGGAAACCAAGCATCATCCTGCTTCTCAACCAGGGAGAGAGCAGCAAATTGTTGAAGCATCTGATCAGATTGGTAGGAGTGATTGAAACGTTCATAGCATTCCACAGCAATATGATTTGGCTTGCAGCAAATTTGACAGAGAGTTGAAGCTTGTGGTTTTGGATTGTGAGACACAGCATTAGAAGAAGATTGTGAATTGGAATGAGTATTGAATCGATGAGACTGACCAGAATGGGAGAAACCTCGTCCTCTAGAGGTGAATGAATGGTGTCTGCCACCACCACGAAAGCCCCCTCTACCTCGGAAACTACCTCGTCCGTTACGTTGCGCAAAGAACACTTGATTGTGAGAAGAAGGGAGAGCCGAATCAGTGTTCATTGACCGAATGATCTCATGACTCTTGAGATGTGACATGAGTTCATAAAATGTCGGTCGTGGTGGCTTGAGCATGGTGGTCACAAATGCCTCATAATCCTTGCCTAAACCCGTAAGAAGGGTAAAGACTTTTTCTTTGTCAGGCAAGGGTTTGCCAATCGCTGCAAATTCATCACAGACTTCTTTGAATACCCGAATGTATTCTTGCATAGTGGAGAAGCGATCACGATGATGTCGGCGAAGCTTCTGTTCGAGAGCAAACTCATGCTCTTGGGTGCTGCCAGCATAAGTATCTTGCAAAGCTGTCCAAACCTCGGCGGATGTGTCGAGACCAACCACAAGCCCCAAGGTTTCCTCCGAGAGTGTACCGGTGATCCAACCACGGAGGAGCTTGTCGGATTTTCGCCATTCAGAGAAACGAGGATTGATCGCCTGAGGGGGATTTCCATCTGCGGTATCACCAGCTGATGGAAGGATATGAGATGGCACAGGAATGCTACCATTAAGGAAGCCGAGCATGTCTTGAGATTCTACTAACCCCATGAATTGAGTTTTCCAGAGTAAGAAATTTGATTGAGTCAATTTCAAGTTGATGAAATTGGAAATGTTGAGGGTTGATGGATAGGGGTAGGCCATATTTGAAAAGATAATTGAATAGGATTGCGGAAGCTAATTTTTAAAATCTTCTGATACCATATAAGCAATGAACAAGTAGTGAAAGGCTCAATAATTATCTCAGATTATATTCCAGTATATATAGTTACAAAGATTGAGTTTGTATAGGTTACATGGAAGGAGTTTGAATACAAGTATAAGAGAGAAAATAAAGGAAAAAGATATCTGAATATCTAAACAGATATTTGAACTAGTCTTTAGTCTTCACAGTATGGCCCCTCACCACTAATGGGAAATACAGTGTCAAGTCAGGGTATCATAAGATCAAGGAATAAGAGAACAGAATAGTACAGCCAAGTGCTGCATCAAGCTCGCACACTGTCTCCAACGAAGTATGGAAGATGATATGGCATACTAAAGGGCCAAGAAAGGTTAGAAATTTTCTCTGGAGAGGTGCTTTAAATAAGATTCCAACCAAAGCCTGTTTGTATCGTAGGAAAATTATTTATTCTCCTTTATGTCCACTTTGTTTAAAGGAGGAAGAGTCTATCGAGCACTCTTTATTACAAATTGAATGGACTGCAGGTGTTTGGTTTGGAATGGAGCTTGGATACAAAATTGATAAGAGTCAAGTTACTACTTTAGATGTTTGGTACGAATCTGTTCTTAACTATTTTGCAGGAAGCAAAGGCCAAAAGGAATGGTTTCAGATGGCTATCTCTCAAATTTTATGGAACATTTGGAAGGAAAGGTGCAGGTGTGTGCATGATAAAAGATCCCCTAACCCTGTCCAAGTTATACAGACATCCCAGCGAGCCATTGCAGAAATAGATCAAGTTTTAATGTCAGAAGAGAAGGCCACCAAAGTCAATTCCACTTGTGCAGAGAAATGGAAAGCTCCAGAATTAGGATGGATCAAAGTCAACTGCGATGGGGCACAGGACCCTATCACCAAAAATGCTAGACTAGGTATTGTCATGAGAGATAACCAGAGCAGGGTTATTGGTGGTTTTCATAAAGAAACTAAAGCTAGATCATCACTAATAGCAGAGGCCATTGCTATTAAAGAAGGGTTGGAAAAGGCAAGAGAGAAAGGCTTCCCAAAGATCATTCTTGAGACAGATTGTCAACTGGTGCAGCAATATATTTGTAACAGTGGGCAGGGCAACTGGGAGATTGATCCTATTATTACTGATATTAATAGATTCATAGGAAAGTTTGAGCAGTGTAGGATCAGGTGGATTTGCAGAAATGCCAATGGAGTGGCAGATTGGGTAGCTACCCAGAGTAGAAAGAGGATGTGCCTGCAAAACTGGGTTCTTCAACCCCCATCCTCCCTGGTTTATGTGTTGAGCAGAGATGGTCTTCCAGCCCCTCCGTGATAGTTTTGGTTTTGAGCTCTAGCTCTTAGGGAGATTGCCTATAGTTTTCTCCAACAAGCGCTAGAGTTTGTTCTGTTTTTTTGTTCTTTCTGGATTTGTTGATATGTACTTCTTTGAACTCTGTTTCATTGTTGATATAAATCCTTTGTTTTCGGCCAAAAAAAAAAAGAGCTAATAGATTGACCCCAAAATAGCATATCCAAATTATAAGAAAGCCCATAGAAGCTGCGGAATGTAAACCTTCCAAATTTGTATTTATGATTTTCCATTTTTGATTCGTGATTTATACTCCTAAATAATTCATTTTAATCGACACCATGTTCGATATAGAAATGAATTAGATAAATTCAATCTATTTTCTAAATCGATATTCTAGGAGATTATATTAATGATACAAAGTATAAGATCCTTTCGGGAAGTGATTGGTCTGACATAAACATAAATAAAGGGAGTTAAATTTCATTTCTTCCACTTTCATTCATTGATTCACTCATTATTAAGACGAGATGGGTGTATTTCTATCTCACACTAAGCCAAGAAATTAACAAAAAATAAATCTGGAATTTTGGGAAAAGGGACAACCAGTTATCAAAAATTATGTGTTATGTTTTTTTTTTTTCTTCTAAAAATTAGGTTCAAAAAATTAGGTTCAGTGGACAAAGCAAATCTCTTCATCACATGTTTCGATAAAATATCTTGGATCTATGTTATGTTGAATTACTAAGGTACATGTATCAATCAAATCAAATAAATGAATTTCGTTCTGATAAGACAATTAGAATCGGTCTTGAAACAATTCATTGCATTGATATTTATCAAATCCAATATCAATATCAATATCAATAAACCCATTATATACTATATATATGCGTTAAGTAAATTAGAATTCTCATTCATAAACTGAATTGCTAAATACCGCCCCCTTTTATTAGTCACCGCCCCCCCTTTGGACTATTTTGCCCTTTACTTTATTTTCCATCAAACTTCAAACTTTTCAATTCTCTCAAATTCTCTCAACCTTTAAACTTTCAAAACTCAATCATTCAAAATCATTCAAGTAAAACAACATCAAAACTCATGCACAAAGATTTTTTTAGGATTGAAAGTATGTTAAAAAAAAAAATTTTNTTTATCATTAATCAAAGATTAAAATCATCTTGCTAATATTGACATATTCATACCCATTTAAGCTAAATGAATTGTCCAACCAATACTTATTAAAAG
>AWUE01017236.1:0-28307 GCA_001974825.2 Corchorus olitorius
TATCTTAATTTACATTTGATTAATAATTTTTTTGGTAAAATATTTGATTAATAATTTACTGCAAGATTGCTACGTGACTTAACATACCTTATTTGATTAAATTATACCTTCCTAGATAAAATTCTATATTGACTAAACTTCTAACACTAACGTTATAAAACAAAAATTATTATTAGTATTTGGTTTTGTCAACTTTATTTGGTTTCATCTCCCCACCAAATCTCCAAAATCTTTTTACATCAGAGTTTGAACGACACCCAGAAGACAAATTGCATACTCTCCGCACCATAAAATTCACTCTTTGCCATGAAGTCTTGAGGGAGAAATTGAAATTTAGGGTCTTCTCTCATACCCAGTTGTTACAAAGCGATTCTAGGTAGAATTCCTAGATTTATTTGATTCGAAGGTACAGTTTTTTAGAATTTTACCATTTTTGTGCACCTTTTACATGATTTATTTCTTACAATGATTAGAAAAATTTCCCTATCAACTGGAGGAAAAAGAAAAGAAAAAAAATCAACAATTAGACTTAGAAATTAAATATGAATTTAAGTTTTACTATGGAGATATGGAATGCCATTAAGGTGCTCATTTGGTATCATATGAAGTTTATTCTGATGGAATGCGGTATGGTCTGAATTTCCTTTATTGACAGGAATGAATGATTATGATAGAAATGGAGATGGCTTAAAAAAGCATCTTAGTGGATTGCCTAGGCCTCCTAATGGTCTTGGCCGTGGCTCTTGGTGATCAGCTCTACATATAGCAATATTACAAATAATTAATTAATTAGAATTTGATTGATATAATTAAATTTCTAAAACTTTTTATAATTTGAAATATTTCAGTTGGAGCACTAATTGTTTGGATCAACTCCCTCCATACATGAAATATTTCTACAAGGCACTCTTGAATGTGTATGAAGAGATGGAGGAAGAAATGGCAAAGCAAGGAAAATCATACCGGGTCCATTATGCCAAAGAAGTAGTAAGAAAATTTAACTTACCCCTCTCATATAAATGTAAGATAAAGAGTGATCTCTTAAAATTCTCCCACTTTTACCATTGAGAATTTATAGGTAGGACCACAAAGTACTGATCATGTCTATATCTTTAACATTTTCTGATTTATTATCCGTAGATGAGACAATTATGTCAAGCTTATTTTGTCGAGGCCAAATGGTACCATGAAAGCTATGTTCCAACCGTCGAGGAGTACCTCGCAAATGCTATGGTATCTGCCGGCTACATCATGATAATCATCACGTCTTTGGTCGGAATGGGAGATATTGTGACAAAAGAGACCTTCAATTGGGCCTAGCAACCCTAAGATTGTTACAGCTGCTTCACTAATCGCCCGTCTCATGGACGACATTGTTTCACACAAGGTAATCCATGGGGCTTAATTAATGATCATATATATTAATTCCCCTCAACTTTGAGAACATATATATAGACATTTTTAATTTGAAAATTTTATTCTAATTTATCAAAATCGCGACAATTTTCCTTAGTTGTCAATGGTTCCATTATAATGTTAGGATTTTGACCCAATTCCTAATTAGATTTGGATTAGGATTTTTCTAGAGATTTTTGATTGGTGGACAAGAATCCTAATAGGAAAGTGATTCTTGGAGTCCAAGTTTGTGCTAGTATAAATAGAGAGTTTCTCTATAGAGTTTTGTATGCTTTGAGAAAAGATGTAGTCTAAGGGTTAGATTTGGGTGGAGGCACCCCATAGGACAAAAGGATGGTCCTCATGGGGGTGTGTGTGATTGTTTGTTGTGGTGTTTGGTTTGGTAGATGTGATTGTTAGTTTGTAGAGACCGAGCGAGAGTGCTGAAGATTGTTTGGGTTTGGTTTGGAATTGATTGTTAGATTGGGTTGAGATATCGAATGAGAATTATTGATAATTATGTATGATGTAATTTTCTGTAACTAGTGGATTTATCTTCTCCTCCGTGGACGTAGGCAAGTTCAGTGCCGAACCACGTAAATTCTTTTGTCTTGTGTGGATGATTTATTGTTTTAGTTGCTTCTGCTTGCATGATTAATTTGGTAGATTATAGTTTGGGATATCTGTGTTACAACAAGTGGTATCAGAAGCCTGGTTGATTAGAGATGACAGAAAGCAGTGGATCAGCTTTGAAGTTTGATATTGAAAAGTTTGATGGAACGAACAGTTTTCAGATGTGGCAGAGTACGGTAACAAATGTGTTAGTACAACAAGGATTGGGAGATGCGCTTGAAGCTGATAAGTCTTTAGCGATGAATGACAACAGGTGGAGAAATATTCAACGAAAAGCAGTAAGTACAATTCGTCTGTCTCTTGCTACTGAAATTAAGTATGATGTGTTAGATGTGAAAACCCCAAAGGAGTTGATGGATAAGTTAGAGTCGATTTATATGTCAAAATTGATTACTAACATGTTGTGTTTGAAGAGAGAATTATTTGGATTGAAGATGAAGGTGGGAACAAGTTTAAGGGCACACCTAAGCGAGTTCAATAGACTAGTTACTCAGCTGGCAAATGTGGATGAAGTCATGAAAGAGGTTGATAAAGCAGTTTTGTTGATTAATTCTCTTACCGACAGGTATGATCCTGTGACTAGAGCATTGATGGTTGGTAGGAAAACCTTGAGCTTGCAAAATGTGACTTATGCAATTTTTTAGTATGATAGATTGAAAGAGACTGAAAAGAAAGATGAAGAGAATGGTGCTCTGATGGTGGATCGTGGAAGATCTAATGGAAGAGATTATAAGAATGATGCAAGATCAAAGGGTAGATTCAATGAAAGAGGAAGATCAAGTTCGAGGCCAAGGGTAGATTTCAATAATAAGGAATGTTATTATTGTCATGAGATGGGCCACATAAAAGTCTATTGCAAGAAGTTAAAGGAAGATTTGGCGGATTTCATGAAATCTAAAGAGAAGAATAAGGGTGGTGTTAATGTTGCTGCTGCTGATAGTGATGAATATTCTGATGAAGAAACTGTTGTTTTGATGGTGCAAGAAGAAAAGAAAGACACTAGAAATATGTGGGTATTTGATTCTTCTTGTTCTAAACATATTTGCACAAAGAAAGAATGGTTTTCAAAACTTGAGAAGTGTGAAAGGCCTGTCTACATGGCTAATAATGGTGAAGAAAGAATTGAAGGCATTGGGAGTGTGAAACTTCGTTTGCATGATGGAAGTGTCAAGATACTTGGGAATGTAAGGTATGTTCCAAACTTTACAAGGAATTTGATTTCGCTTGGAAAGTTGGATAGCTTAGGTTATGGATATTCTTGTCGAGGTGAAGGCTTGAAGATCACCAAAGGTTCGATGATTGTGATGAAAGGAGTGAAGAATTCGAAGAATTTGTATGAGTTGATTAGAAGCACAATTAGAGGAGATGGATCGGTATCTTCGCATCAAATTGAGAAGAAGGATGTGGATTTGCCAACAAAGAAGAAAGTCACTTTTGTGGATTTGGTTAAAAGGTGGAGCAATTAAGCTTTGATGAAGGAATTTGAGTCAACGTGGAGATTGTTAGGATTTTGACCCAATTCCTAATTAGATTTGGATTAGGATTTTTCTAGAGATTTTTGATTGGTGGACAAGAATCCTAATAGGAAAGGGATTTTTGGAGTCCAAGTTTGTGTTAATATAAATAAGCAGTTTATGTTTAGTTTTTTGTGTGTGCAAGAGATTGGGGGTGAGATTTTGTGAGAGAGAGAAAAAGCTAAGATAGTTTTAGGTTGTTGTGAGAGAATCACCCATGTTGGGTTGACTAGATTGAGAGTTTTCTTGAGAGATTGTTATGATTGTTGATTGTAATTGATTGATTTGATAGTGGAGATTTGTGGCATAGGTCCACAAGAAAATTTGCTTTGTTGTTTTTCCGCTTTAATTATTTGTTTGATTTATTTCTGGGATATCCGGTAGTTACAACATATAATGGTACAACACTAACATGCATATGTATATGATGCAGTTTGAGCAAGAGAGAGGGCACGTTGCATCGGCAATTGAATGCTACGTGAAGCAACATGGAGTTTCAGAAGAAAAGGCGTCCAACGAGTTCAAGAAGCAAGTTGAGAATGCTTGGAAGGATATAAATCAAAAAAATGGAAACAATGGGGTTTGGCATGCTGGTGGAAACAATGCTAGGGCGCATGAAGAAAAAAAAGTTGCTATAGTTGTAGTGCATGAATTGTTACTATTAAAGTACTACATCTTTTTTTCTTTTCCCCTTTATTTTCTATATAAAAACTAGTCTACCTATACTATATATAAAAGTACGAATAAGGGGAAACTTTATATTCTCCAATTGTACTTTTTTTTTACAAAAATATTTCTAAATTACCATTATTAAATAATATTTTAATTTTAATTATTCCATTATTAAAATAATGAAAATTTTAATTATCCCCATTGATTAGGATCCAACGTGGCCAATAGGAATTCTCCACATCATCTTTAGTATCTGAAATTTCATTCAAAACATTCTCCAAGTCGGTTTAGGAGAAGATCAATTCTGTCAAGAAATTTCAAGGGCAAAATCATCCATTAGAATGACAGAATTAGGTCTCGAGGTAAACATAAAAGTTGTAGATCTTGAAATTCTCTTTCCAAGGGTACCTCATTTGTATTTTTCTGAGCTCCGGATCAAAAGTTATGAATTTTCTTCCAAAACTGCCCTTGTGAAGTCCTCCTTTAAATAGGATTTAACAATGCTGCATCAGGGCTGAATCATTACTGTATCATAATTAATGATTAGACTTGAACTCCTTCTTTTGGCTTTCATATTAACGAATTGGACATAAAAATATAAAATTTAGCTTTCAAGACATATAACTTGGCAATTTGGGATTCATGGATTCAAACGGGCCTAATGGGTCTACTGGGCCGAAATGAGACAAAATCAATAGTTTCTCCAAATCTATACTATATATAAAAGTATGAACAATGAGAAACTTTATGTTTTCCATTTGAAAGTTGTTGAAACTTCTTAGAAAGAGAGGCTCATCAATCAGATAGTGAAGTTCGTGTGATCTATAATACAGCGGACCATGAGATAAGGGCCCCGTGTTTTTTTGTCTGGAGGAGATCCTCTTTGATATTGGAGTTAGTAGGATACTAAGGTATTTGGAGATACTAAAGTTAGTGGGGTCTTAAGGTGTTTAGAGAGTTTAAGATCTAAAGAGTGGAGATAATGAACTTTTATCTTATGTGTGGAGTAGTTCTCTCTATATATAATGTGGCTTTGGGCCGTTCTATATGGACTCAACATTGCCCCTTAGGTATGAGAGCGGTTCTAAAATGATTGCACAAACAGCTATGAAACTGAGCGTCAGGTGGGCAAGTTGGGACAATCTGAGCTAAACAGACTTACAGGTCGCATAACTAAATAGTGTGGAACGTAAGGGTATTCAATATGGATGTATACTCCATGTGGAGAATGTTGAGTCGTAGAATGCCCGATTTGGTAACGCACTCCTCTGTCAAACTATATGGTGCTCTGTAAGATGAATGAGAGATATGCCATGAATGTCGAAAAAGAGGAGTGCTCAATTTTTGAAAATTTAAGTAGGAGAGTGCGCTCTAAGAATGATGGTGGATAGGAGAACTCGAGCTGATAATGTTCTCCATGGAGGAATATCGAACGAAAGATCTCAAATAAACAACATGCTCCATAGAAGGTTGGTGAACGTGAGAGCACTCAAACTGATAATGTACCATTTGGAGTAATGTTGAATGAATGGAGCTCAAATTTATAATATGCTATGTGGAGGAATGTTGAATGGAGGAACGCAGTGTGATAACGTGCTATATATACTACCGAGTGGAGGAGCTCAATTTGAATATGTATATGTATATACTATCAAAGGGAGGAGTTCAATATGAATTATATATGTTTGTATGACAGAACGGACGAGCTCTATCTACGAATGAAACAACTTAATATGAATGATTTATATAATACTAAATATAGGAGTTCAACCTGATAATGATATATAATTTTGTAGAGAGATTGTCGAAATTTCATACTATAGTATCAAAAAATTGTAGGGAGATCAACAAAATCTCACAAGAAGGTTATCAAAAATCATAGGAAGGTTACAAAATTTCATAGGAATATTTATTAAAATTTCATAATTAGGTTATCAAAGTTTCATATGGAGTTTATCAAAATTTCATAGCGTGGTTATCAAAATTCCATAGCATGGTTATCAAAATTTCATAAAAATATTTAACTGAAACATGTTGAGCCACGTGCAACGCACGTGAAAACTAAAAACTAGTACTATATATAAAAGTACGAATAAGGGGAAACTTTATATTTTCCGATTGTACCCTTTTTTTCAAATATATTTCTATATTGCCATTTGATCGGTCGTCAAAAAATCATAAAAATAAAAATCCCAACAATTACTAACTAAAGATAGCTAGGGCAAGTAGGGGTCGATCCCACAGAGAGAAATATTATTATTCTTTTTCTTAAAACAAATAAACAAAATAAAGAAGATTTTGAGAGTAAAATTAAATTAAACTAATCTAGCAATTAAAATTATCTAAGCAAAACAATCAAGAAAATTAGAGAAAACAATTAATCAAAAGCAGAAGATAAATTAAGAAAATAATTAAGAAACCTCCAACATAGAATTAATATCCCTCTTGACAACAATAACATGGATCATTGATATCTAAAGATTATGAAAACAATGGATAGCTTGCTTGGAATTTAATCCTAAATTACCTTAATTAGATAAAGCTCTTGATCCAGTGTGAATTATCCCTTTTATTCTTTAAATAATTACCTCTTGATTCAGTGTGATAATTACTCAAGAATAAAGCATTAAGATCTAATAATTTACAAGCACAATGGGCAACTAAAAATTGGTCAAAGATTCTTAAATCCCTTGGAAGGAAGATTCTTCGCTTCCAATTACTACCAAACAATTAAATCCGAAGATCCTTCAAGATTTAACTTAGCTAATGCTACTTAATTTATCAAGAAAGTGCTAGGTTCAATCTATCAAAACAAGCAACATAGAATTCATGCAGAAATATTAAGAAATACCCTATTAATTTTCATATAAAAGCACAAAATCTCACCATGATATAAGTCAAGAGATCAATTAAATTCTACATTGGAGAAAAGAAAAGGATTACTCACTCATGAATTGAGTGAGCATCCAAAGAAAAGAAGAAAAACTTATCTAAGGATGAGAAGAAGAGGGGGGCAACGGCTCCTAGGACAAACTCCTCCAAATCTTCAAGAATTCTTCAAAATAAAATCTTTAGATCTACATACATCAAAAACCTAGACCTAAGGTGGCTATTTATAGTGGAAATATCCCTAGAAAATCCAATCCTAACTTGGAAAAGGGGTCTAAGTCGGTTTTGGGTCTAACTTAGAGTCTAAGTTAGATTAAAAATCTTCCTAGAGTAGAATCCAAGTCAAAATAGGATCCTGAAATTTTGCTGATTTCATGCAAGGACTTCAACGGTATTTTTGGACTTGAAGATGGCAGAACTGGGTCTTGAACTTCAAAGGAAAGTTGTAGATCTCGGAGTTAGCTTTCCAACGAGTACTCATGGGCTTCAAACGGAGGTCTGAGAAGAAAGTTATGATTTTTCTACCAAAACTGCACTTGAATCCTAATCCTGTTAGGACTAGAATCGGGAATCTACGGGATTTTGGATATTTCCTTGAATATAGGAGTCATTAATTGGGATATTAATTTCAATTAATGATTTATATGGGCTGAGTATTTTCCCATATTAAATATCCAAAATTCCTTAGCTTCCGGGCTTCTTCATGGCTTGTCTTCAGTCCTTCGCAATTAAAGCTCTATTCTTCAATTCTTGCTCTTGAAATTATTCTTCAATGGTCTTCAAATCTTCAAATTATCTTCAATAAATCTTCAAACACGAACTTTGAGTCTCCAAATCTATACTCAAAATTACTTTGCTCATATCTGTGTAAAAAGTCATCAAAATAGCTCCAAAAGTAGTGAAAATTATCAAATTATCAATTTCACATCTCATAAAGATTCAAATCACAAATATTAACAAAATAACATATATTTAAGTATAAATAGATCCAAAAACATAGTAAAATAGCCATAAAAATAGGGTTGTTTTTGACTCGATCACCATTATTCGTATATAAAAGTACGAATAAGGGGAAACATTATGTTTTCCGATTGTATCCTTTTTTCAAATATATTTCTATATTGCCATTATTAAATAATATTTTAATTATTCCATTATTAAAATAATGGTAATTTAAATTATCCTCATTAATTAGGATGCAACATGGCCAATAGTAATGCTTCACATCATCTTTAGCATCTGAATTTTCGTCCAAAACATTCTCCGAGTAGGTTTAGGAGAAGATCAATTCTGTCCATAAATTTTATGGGCAAAATCGTCCACAGGAACGGCCGAATTAGGTCTCGAGGTAAACATACAAGTTGTAGATCTTGGAATACTTTTTCCAACAGTACCTCATTTGTATTTTTCTAAGCTCTAAATCAAAAGTTATGAATTTTCTTCCAAAATTGCTCTTGTGAAGTCCTCTTTTAGATAGGATTTAACAATGATGCATTAGGACTGAATCATTACTGCATCATAATTACTGATTGGACTTTGACTTCTTTTTGGACTTCCATATTAACGAATTGGGTCTATAAAAATATCAGATTCAAGACATCTGGTTTGACAACTTGGGTTTTATGAACTCAAACGGGTCTAATGAGCCTACTGAGCCGAAATGAAACAAAATCAATAGTTTCTCAAAATCTATATACTATATCTATACTATATATAAAAGTACGAGTTTTGTAAAACTTCTGAATCGCCTATTATATCCTTATTAAACTTTTGAATCACCTATAATATCCTTATTTTTCGAATATATTTCTTAAATATCATTGTTTAAATTTTTATAGTTTTAATCAACTAAAAACTCTATTTTTATTTAATTAAATCTAATATCCTTATACCTATTTTATTTTTACGATAAAACTAATTTAATTAAAAAGTTTAGATTTATTAGAAATTTTAAAATATATTTCTTAAATGACATTGTTTAAATTTTACAGTTTTTTTTTTAGAAATGAACTTTGACAATTATTTCGCTAAACACTCTATTTTTATTTAATTAAATTTAATATTTTTATAAATATTTTATTTTTACCATTTTAATTTTAAAAAATCGGAGACTTTTTGATAGTTTTGGATCCATTTCAATTTTAAAATATAAAATAATAAAAGTATTATTATCAAGTTTAAAAGTTAAAATAAGTTGCCTAATCATCAATTATTCATTTTTTTAAATAATTAAGTTAAAATTTATTGAAAATTTAAGTATTGTGATTGATCTTTTTTCTATTTTTAGAGTGTGTATTGGTAGTTTAATATATTGGACGGTATGAAAAGAATTAATTTTTTTTTTTTAAAAAAAAAAAGAGTAACATGCAATTATTTCCTTTGGCTTATAAGGTTAGGGGAGTCAATTGGGCGGGTTATACGGGTTTCGGGTTTGGGTCATCAGGGTTTAGCTCAAATGAGTCAGGTAATTTTCTCGGGTCATTCGGAATTCAGATCTTCTAGGTTTAGGTCATTCAGGTCTCGAGTTTAGGGTCTGGCGGCTTCGAATTTTGGCCTTAGATCACTCGGGTTTTGGGTCATTCGGGTTATGGGTTTTTCGCTCTATAACTCGGATCAATTGGGTCAGTCTTGAATTTTTTAATGTTTAATTCTTAAATTTATTTAATATCTTTATTATTCGATTTATTTTACAATCGACTACCGATGAAATTTAGCAAACTGCATATATGGGGTTACAGAGTTGACATGCCCTTTATATATTAATTTTGAATATTAAATACATAATTAATTATGAAGTGGGAGTATGTCTTCAAATAAATTTTGGTTATATAATATCCAAATTTATGTTCTTTCATTACATCAAATAAAATTATAAATTAATTAATAATATAAGTATCCATAAAAATGAAAATAAAATTACAACCATTACCGGTGAGATTATTAGTACGGTAGTAAAACCTAATAAAAAATTGTAAAGAAATGACTAATTAATTATTATTATTTATTCATTATGTAAAAAAAACAAATTACTAATTATAAATTTATATCATAAATATTCCTAGAACTGATTTAATACTTATATTCATGAAATGTAGCAAATTTAATAAAATTATAACAATAATATAAATTTTATTGAATAAATGATAATTTAGAATGGTTAAAATTATAACAATTTGAATTTTATTGAATAAAACATAATTTTAGTTTATAATATTCTTGGGTCATTCGGATTATGGGTTTATCGGGTTTGGATAGGACAAGTTTGGGTCGTTTACTTTTTCTGGTCATATCGGGTTCGGTCAGTTGGATGTGTTATCGAGTTTGGATCAATTTTTGACCACTTTACTTATAATTAATTTCAATTTTTATTTTAATTTAAACACAATGGGTAATGTGCAAGGCACGTGGAAGTAAAAACTAGTATATATAAAAGTACGAATAATGGAAAACTTTATGTTTTTCGATTATAACCTTTTTTCAAAAATATTTCTAAATTGCCATTACTTTTTTTAAAAAATTGCCATTACTTAAAATTGGACTTTAATGTTTTATATATATTATTATATTATTATTGACCAACCCAATTTCTACTATATATTATTATTTATTATTATTGGCCAACCCAATTTCTACTATATATATTATTATTTATTTATGATTTAATTTTAAGTTTAAATTTTACTCAAACTATTTTATATATATATTTCTAACAACTTATCCAAATTATTAACGATGATAATAAATATGTAGCAAAAAAAAAACGATGATGATAAATAAATAATTGTTGCATTTGTAATTTTGGTATCATTTTTCTTAAACGTATGTCCATAAGGTACAATGGCCATGAAAAGAATTTGAATTTTTCTTTTTCCATTTTAAAATTTTTGTTATTTTTGCAGTTATAAAAAAACTACCGTCTATGATTAGGTGATAACTTCTTGTCATGCTTTGGGAATTTCATTTTCCTTTATCACTATTTTTAACTTATTTTCTTCATTATGTTCATTACTATGTTTGATGATTGCTTAAAATGATTTTTCAAAAGAAGTTGAATTTTTAAACGTATAATCATACTATAAGAACTAAACCAGATTAGATTGTCAAAACAAAGTCAAAAGAAGAGTAACTTATTTTCTTCATTTTTCTTCAATACTATATTTGATGATTTCTTAAAACGATTTTTCAAAGAGTTGAATTTTTAAACGTATGTACGAATTTTGATGATTGATTGCTTTTATTCTTATTAAGAAAATTCTATGTTTGAAATTGGGAACAAAATTTAGGTCTTGAGTGAAGGTGTCTGGATTATCATGTCGCGTACTTGCATAATCCTTTAAATTTAGTGTTTCCTTTGATATTTTAGTTACGTAACACTTTTTTTCAACATTGTTCTATTGGAAATACAAAATAAATTAATTATATTGTGTGATTTGATAATTTATATCGTTGCAAGATTGTGAATTTCATATTTTTTCCCACAACTAGAAGAGATGAATATATTACAATAGGATTGGAGGTTAAATGCACTAAGAACAAGGGTTAAACGTGAGCTATTGAAACTTCTTAGAGAGGAGGCTCATCAATCAAATAGAGAAGTTCGTGTGATCTATAATAGGTAATTATCAAAATTTCATATGGAGTTTATCACAATTTTATAGGTAATTATCAAAATTTTATTTGGAGTTTATCTGCCCTTCGATGATTTCACAAGTTGATCTGGGCAGCTTGAGATATTTTTTTAGAACTTCTTCAGAATTTCATTTATTCAAGGCCCAATCAACTAATCACATGCATTCCTTATGCAAAAAGTAGCCAGTCTATTCCTTTTGCTCATTTTTCAGTTTTCAACTTATATATATGAACGTCAGTCATAGTATGGTTTCAACACCATTTAGTTTTGCCTCTTTATTTGCTTATTAAACTGACTATTCTTTTGCTCGCAGGAAATCTACTTCTATTGAAATCATGTGGTTACTTCACAAAGGTTACATGTGTCTAGCTTTCCACTTTTTTAGCCAACTAAAAAATTAGATGGGCCTTATATTCGCGCTAGCTGCGCGGATTACTTTTTTTTTTTTTAGAAAAATAATCATTTCATTCATTGATCAGGATTACAAACAGGTAGAGGATATCCACACCAAGTAAAATATGTGCCCACCTCACAATATAATTTTGCCAAGTTATGAGCAAACATGTTGGCACTTCTATGTACATGTGTAAAAGAACAAAAATTAAACAAAGAACCTAATACTCTAATTTGCTGGATTAAATTTCCACCTTCCCAAAGAACCTTGTCTGAACTCTTAATCTCCTTCACAGCCAACAGTGAATCGCACTCGATCTCACATGAACTCAATGCAAAGCATTGAGCCAGAGTCAACCCAAATATTATTGCGTAGACCTCTGCAAATAGAGGGTCTGGAATATTAGCAAGCCTGGCTGTAGCCGAAAGGAAAACCAAACCTTGCCAATCTCTAATTACCACGCCTAACCCTGCTTCTCCCGTACTCTTATTGTATGACGCATCAGTATTGACCTTAAACTGAGCTGTTGTGGAGGGAGACCAAACTGGAACCCTTGTCTCCATTCGCCAGGTACTTCCTTTCTGTAAAACAGAAGCCATTGCTGTAACTTGCCTAGCCGCTGCAACACACAAAGAATTGGGACTTCTGCATATGAATTCATGCAAAGCCCGATTCCTGTTGTGCCATATTAGCCAAAGCAAAGTCGCCACTAATTCTAGTGATCCCAACTGCCCTGCTTTGATTACAAAGCCATACCAAAAATCATCTCCGGCCAGCCAAGAGCACAAAGATTCCTCAACCCAAGGACAAGCGATTGTCCATACCTTATGACTTAGAGGACAGTTGAAAAAAGTATGTATCAAAGAATCTTCTGTATTCCCACAAACGGGACAAACATCATCAACTGGTATCCCTCTTTTCTGCAAATTGATTTTAACTGGCAATATATTATGCCATAATCGCCATAAGAAAAATTTAGTCTTTGGTTGAATATTTGCCCCCCAAACTTGATGCCAAAAATCATTTCTGTTATCCACTGCAGGAGCCTCCTTTCCCAGCAAATTTCTTGCTATATGGCCTGGTGGTAGAGTACTGGACTCTTAGTTCCAGCCTACCTGGACCAAGAGGTCTTAGGTTCAACTCTCACGGAATGTGAGTTTGCTTGTAATTTGTTTGTTTATTTGGTAGGTATGTAGTTTATTTATGGTATAGTTTCTAGTTTGGGTTGAATTCTCATTTAAATGTTTGGGTATAGAGATTTATTTGAATTGTAATGAGATTTCACTGGGTTTGTTTGTTGGGGAAGGGGTTTGTTGGCTCATAGATTAGCATTTCGGTATTGTAGTTAATCATGTACGGTGTACGGGTCTACCTGTGCGTTTGTAATCCCAATCTCTTTAAGAAATGAAAATGATTCTTATCTCAAAAAAAAGATTTTTTTTTCTTTTCAGTTTTGGTATGGGCCGTAGAGTTTAGATTTTAGAAGATACAATATATATTTAGATATTTTTCATTTTACTTAATATAAATGAAATATTTTTTTATGAATAATTATTTGATACATCGGCCGTGAAATTTTGGACACACAAACGAGTTTAAGGATAATTAATTAAGTTTTAAATATTTCAATCTAGTCCTAAAGGACACATGTCACCCTTCACCCGGTGTATTGTGTATAATTTGCCTTCTTTTATATTCTTCTTTTACTTATCCTCTGCTTCACCATTTTTCTTTCCAAGTAAATGTCATGAGCAGAAATTAGGGAAAAAAAAATTGGAAACCTACTCGCAGCCGCAGGCGTACGGCCCAGCATCCTCAAACAAATCCGGTCCTGAACAAGTGTGAGAAAGATGATGAAGACCATGATTTCTTCTTCTTTTGCTCCTTTCCCTGGTAATGGTATTTCTCCTCTGTTTTCCTTTTATGATTCTCAACCTCAACTCTCCAGATTCTGTTGCCTATAGAATGTAAAAATCTGGTGCAATAAACATTCAATACAAATTTATGTATACCAACTTGAAGCATGTGCAGCAAAATCAACCATTTGAAAATCCAAGTAATTAACACTAACTATTTGCTCAATCGAAATTACAATGTCATGAACAAAGTCTTTAATTAATTTCCAACCCGGAATTTCCTTACAAACATAAAACAATTATATAGTTCATAACAAACATATCAGCATAAACATATGGTTAAAGAAAAGAGCAAATAAAAGCCAAACATGACTGATAAACATATCCATACTACAACAACATAGAAATAGAAAAGAAATAAAAAAGCTAATTAAAGAAACCTAATCAAAGCTATGTCTCTCATATTCAAATTTACTCTTTTTAGTAGCAGGCTCTCCACTCTTCTCGTTTTGCTTTCTTGCACACCTCTGATTCCTCGAGATTTTTGGCAACTTTAAGGCTGTTCCTCAAATTGCCTGCCTCCTCAATGGCAGTACTTGTGTCATCAAGAAGGCATGTTGCAGTTCAGCAAGTAACTGGAACCAATTTATCATATTCATCAAAAGCATAATCAAACAGCATCTTAAAAATACAATTTTTTTCATTAAATCAATTCATCATAATAGCGTTGAGTATTACAAACACTTAGATTGACTCTGCTTTTTCAATGTAGGCATATATTAATTGGACAATGAGATAGTGAAAGAAGCAAGAAAAAATAAAGGAACGTGTTTTGACTATTATATGTTCATCAATCACAAATTAATTTGAAACAAACAACTTTTCATAAAAAGGAGCAGAAGGATAACCATAATATTCACCTGGGACTTTAACACCTTTGAGATATAAACTCCCAATCAACAACCTAAGGAAAAAAATGAAAATTATAGCATTTTATTCTTAGAATTACCATAAAGAGTCGAAAATACTACAAACTAAATGAAAGTTGGGATACCCTGTTTCAATGTAGCACCATTAATTTAAAAGAATTAATTACCAAATCAAGATTTGAAATGAAAGAACTTGATTAATATGCGTGTGAGCAAGAATATGAATTAAATTATTTCCCTCATTAATAAAGCCTTGGGAATTTGTACAAATTTAAATTCTAAGAATATAATAAAATGATTCATTATAATACATTTATAGACATGAGTAACCTGTATCTGTTTTGGGAAGGTGTCACTGGAAAGCATTATTTCTCTAACACCAGGTGGGTGCATGTCCATTTGTTCCACAGTTTTTGTTATTTGAGGCATAAAAGCCATGTCCACTATTTTGTCTAGCTCATCAAGGGGCAAGGACGTGATCAACTGTAAAGAAACTCCAGCTCTCCCACCAAGACTACCAATCTTCCAGGAGTTGTAGAAGAATATCAACACCTGTCTCTAACTCCTTTAGTTGTGGCCAGATAAATATTATCAACTTTAGAATATACTCCCTCCGATCCAAAATAAGCGACACAATTCAAGTTTTGGATCATTTCATAATAAGTGACACACTTATAAAACCAATACAATTTGAAATTTTTTTTCCATATATACCCCAAATTAATGGGGAGTTAGGGAGAGAGAAAATAAATGTAATTAATAAAAAGTTTGGGTGTTTAGGTCATTTGAAATATTTTTTTTTTTAAATGAACTATGCTTTAATTTCATCAAGAAGGAGAAGGATTACAAATATGTGAGGGTAAGTAACCTTCCACACTCTTTGAGCACCTATTACACATTATGATTTAGCAATATTATGAGCAAGCACATTCGCTTCTCGATTAACAAAA
Source organism: Corchorus olitorius (assembly GCA_001974825.2). Taxonomy (NCBI): domain Eukaryota; kingdom Viridiplantae; phylum Streptophyta; class Magnoliopsida; order Malvales; family Malvaceae; genus Corchorus; species Corchorus olitorius. The sequence goes on from AWUE01017236.1 coordinate 15,863, forward strand.
GCAAAAGAGATCGAAGTAAATTCTGATCAAAGGGCTAGAACATCATGGACCAAATAAGCACCAGACCATAGTGAATTCAAACCCTTAGAGATCTCTTCAATAGCTAGTTTACTGTTAGACTCAGCTAATAAACTTGTATATCCATGCTGCCATGCAGTCTCTAAATCAAAGATAATTGCCATACATTCAGCATGAAGAACACTAGCTACACTTTCAACACTACTAATTCCCCCAAGTATCACATCTCCATTCGCATTCCTCAAAAAACCATTCCTAAAGAAGATAGACCTGAGCTATTAAATTAAACGCAGCATCACAATTCAATTTTAATAGACCGGGATCTGGCGGAGACCATTGTTTCACAACATGCCTTCAAGTTACCACTCTTTCGCCATTGATATTCTTCATCCCTTTCTCAAAGTCCTTCACCACCACTTCCACTTTTCGAACCAACTGATCACTTGTGGCGCATCGTCCTTCATGTAAACATGAATTTCGATTAAACCATAGTAACCATAGGCAAACAAGAACCCTATCAAGGCATCCTTTTTGTTGAGTAGCAACACAAAGGTTCAGACAAAAATCATCAACATTCTCATTAGAATCCACAAAATTCTCCATCAAACTAGCTACTTCAGACCATACCAACTTTGCAAAATGGCAATCAAAAAATACATGAGCTAAAGTCTCCTCTGATGAGCCACATACGCAACATTCATCTATAACATCTATATGCCTTGAACGCAGTATGTTTCGGATAGGAAGGAAACCATGAGTTAACCGCCAAATGAAGAACTTTACCTTGGGAAGAATCGGGGCAGTCCAAAGCATCTTCCATATGGGATTTCTAAGCTCAGTATCATGTACTTCACGATCGAGATAGATTCTAGCCACATGATATGCTGATCTAACCGTAAACCCTCCCAACTTTGAAACCGACCATAACAGTTTTTCTTCCACCCATTGCAAGCTAAGAGGAATTTCTAGTATAACATCTACCTCATTAGGCATAAACAGAGACCGCACTAAATCTTCCTTCCAACACCTCTCTTCATTGTCAATTAGTTCAGCAACAATCCCATAATCTAAAAATTCCAGGCATTATTGAACTTGGTTTGCCATCCGGTAAAGAAGGCAGCCAAGTATCCTCCATTATCCTAACCAATGCTCCATCCCTAATGCGCCATCTTGATCCCAATTTAAGCACTGATCGACCCTCCATGATACTCCTCCAAACGTAAGACATTTGAAATATTTTTTTACTATATTAAAGATGAGTTAATTATTGTCTTAATATGTGTGATATTCTTATTGTGACACTTATTTTGGATCGGAGGGAGTACAAATATAATGACAAATATGGTAAAGCACAAGCTCGAATGAAGTGGTATTTTCTAACCTCTTATGAAGCTGCAAGGCTGCATAAAATATGACTGATTCGTGTCAAATCTCATTTAACTGCAGTTGTCCAAGTTGTGATTTTTAAATAATAAGACCACCCTAAAGAACATCGCAAGGTTTTCAAAATGGCATTTATGAAGGAAAAGATCTGATCTGAGTGATGCAAAATCCATAAGGAATAGGTGAACAACCATACAATTTGAAACACTCCTAAGCCACCTGTTTAAGTGATGATCATTTATTAATGATTTTTGACCAATGAACTTCTCAAAATGAATTAGACAGTTCAAAATTCGGAAAAACTTCTCTGCAGAAATAATATTACCAACCATGTAAGGGACTCTGGATGAAATTAAACCCAATAATAATAATCATAACTGCCCATAGGATCATTCCAGCAACCAAGAACCAACTTCAAGTAAGCCTCTTGAAATAACTTTCTGGATTGGTTATGTTAATCATGATAATTAAAATCTGTGGGTGCTTAAATACCATCACTTTTGCCATGAAGCGTTAGCAAGGAAGCAAAACAGTTTTAAAAAAAAACCTCTACAAATAAAGCTACTTTGCAATCTGATTTCGAAGAATCTAATAGGCCACTTACATGAAATTACTCTGTTTACAGGAAACATTACCAAACAAATGACAGAGGAAATCACAAAAGCATTGTGTCTAAACATAACACCAGTCTCAATCAAAATATTATCTCGCCTAAAAAAAGCAACATACCTGAACTCAGCAAACAATCATCACTTAAACTATAACAATAAGAAATGGGTAAAAGAAGAACAAACAACCATACAAAAAACCGAATCAAATCAAACCAACAGCTAAAATGAGTAAAAGGTCACTAAAGAAAGCTTTTTACACATGTGATTAGGTTGCGCTTGCCCAGCAAAGATTAACTCAAACTGAAAGGTTGACTTAAGTTGCTCATATAAATGACATCAAAATCCTGAAAATTGCAAAAGATGGGAGAGACCATAAAGTATCTATCTTGATTTCAATTGAAAAGAGCATAAAGCCCCTACCTGACAAAATCCGGCAGTGGCTGCGCTACGATGGTTGGGAACGGTTCGAATGGAGGCGAACCCAATTCAGGAGGTGGTTGTGCTTGTTAGAGTTTATAACCACAGTTAGTTAGTTTCAACAAACCTATGGTTAGATATTAGTTTGCCTATGGTTAGATAATAGTTAGTTAGCAGTTATTAGTATATAAGCTAATAGTCTCTATGTAATCAAATACATTTTGAGCTCATTTTCAATGTTTACTTCGTAATCTTGACATGGTATCAGAGAATTATTCTCTATTCTTCCGCATTTTCTTTTTCTTTTGAAGAAATGGTTATAGTTTCTTCACTTTCCCAGATTTTCTTTCTTTTTCTCTTGAACCAAACAGGGTTCTTTGTTCATTTTTCTTCAATCTTTTTCCTTTCTTCTCTTCAATGCATGTCGAATTCAACAACTCGACCAGAGGACTTGCCATCTAGTCCTTACTTCATTCATCCAAGCGAAAATCCTTCCTTGGTTTTAGTCTCTTCTGTTCTTACTGGTCCCAGTTATTACCAGTGGGAAAGGGCAATGCAAATGGCTTTGCTATCTAAAGATAAGCTTGATTTCATTGATGAGTCCATTCTGGTTCCTGCTACCGCTGATCCTTTGTTTCTTCCACGGAAATGATGCAACAATTTGGTCATTTCTTGGCTTGTTCATGTTGTGTCAGCTTCGATTGCTCAATCAATACTCTGGTTGGATTCTGCTCCTGCTATTTGGAAAGATTTAAAGGCAAGATTTGGTCAGACAAATTCTTTTCACATTTGTGATTTGCAAACTGAGATTCATAGCTGTAATCAAGGTGCTTTATTTTACAAAACTGAAGATTTTATGCGATGAATTTCAGCTGTTGCGACCTATTCCATCTTGTGCTTGTCAACCAATTTGTTCTTGTGGTCTTTCTGAGATTAGAGAATATTTTGATAATGATCAGGTTATCACATTCATTAAGGGTTTGAATGAATCTTATTCTAATGTGAAATCACAAATTCTCCTCATGGATCCTTTGCCTTCTCTGAATAAGGCTTTCTCCCTGGTATCTGATTAAGGAAGCATCAACACATATTAAATGTTGTTAGATCTTTAAGATTTCAGGCTAATTTACCAATAGAATTTTGGGGTGAATGTGTTCTCCATGCCGTTTTTCTCATTAACAGAATACCTATTCCTGTCTTAGGTAAACCTTTTGAAAAGTTGCTTAATGAACTTTAGGAGTTTTTGGTTTTTTGGTCTTTGCCTCTAATCATAGTAATATCAAGAATAAATTTGACAGTAGGTGCATTAAAAGTATATTTTTAGGCTTTGTTCCTGGTGTTTAAGGCTACAAACTGTATGATCTTCAACTACAAAAGGTTTTTATATCTTGAGATGTTACTTTTTATGAACACATTTATCCTTACTCTGCATCTTATGCTGAAACTGACAAATCGCAGTTTATGAAGCATAAAACTGCAGAAAATTTGGTTTTGCATGTTCTTAATAATTCTGCAGATTTAGATGATTTTATTGGTGTTTTTCATACTCAACATCAATCTCATAATCCTGCAGTGGTTCTTCCCACCTCTGATAGTTTTCCACTTCATTCAAATACTCAATTTATACTTCAGACTGGATTCTCTTCTCTTCAGAATGATCAACCTATTCTTCCTATTCAGCAGGAAACTACAGCAAACTTATCACACCAAGACACCGTCTTATTACCTTCAACCACTGCTTCAAACACTTCCACTTCTCAAATTTCTTTCCCAGATACTACTTCTAATCCTCCAGAACTTAGAAGAAGTACTAGACAAAAATACAAGCCTCCATATCTTACTAGCTTTGAATGCAATCAAGTTCAACTTCAGAGAACAAATCCACATTCTTTATCTAAAGGATTCTCTTATGACAATATCACTTTTAAGCATAAAGCTTTTGCTGTCACTATTGACCATGATTAAGAACCCAGAACTTACAAAGAAGCTGGACAAAATCAACATTGGCAGAAGGCCATGCATGAAGAATTAAAAGTCTTAGAAAAGACAAAGACTTGGCAATTGGTTGACTTACCTCCTGGAAAGTAAACAATAGGCTGTAAGTGGGTCTATAAGATCAAGAGAAAAGAATATGGGTCTACAGAAAGGTATAAAGCAAGACTACTAGCTAAAGGTTACACACAGCAAGAAGGAATTGACTATCTAGACACATTTAGTCCAGTGGCAAAAATGGCCATAGTTAGAACTTTGTTGGTTGTTACTGCATTAAAAGGTTGGCATTTACATCAATGTGATGTAAATACAGCATTTCTCCATGGAGACTTAACAGAAGAAGTTTATATGAAACTTCCATAGGGTTATCTACAAGGTTCTAGTCAAGTTTGCAAGCTGGTAAAGTCTCTTTATGGTCTTAAACAAGCCAGTAGACAGTGGAATTTTAAGTTGACAGAAGCTTTGATAAAGTATGGATTTCAACAACAAGCTGATCATACTTTATTTACAAGATTTGCAAATAACAGTTTCATTGCTCTACTTGTGTTTGTTGATAATATCATTATTGCAAGCAATGATATCAATGAAGTTATCAACATCAAAGCTTATTTACATGATTTATTCAGCATAAAAGATCTTGAAGAATTGAAATTCTTTCTTGGATTGGAGGTTGCCCGATCCAAACAAGGAATTAATGTCTGTCAGGATAAGTATACAATGGATCTACTAAAAGATATGGATTTTCTCGAATGCAAGCCTACACCAACACCTATCTTACCAGAAACAAGATTGACTAAAGAATCAGGGGCACCTCTTGATGACATTACACAGTATAGGCAACTTGTTGGGAAACTGCAGTATTTAACTACAACAAGGCCTAATATCAGTTTTGCAGTCCAACAACTAGCTCAATTGCTCGACAAACCTACATCTGAACATCTACAAGTGGCTCATAGAGTGTTAAGGTATCTTAAAGGTACAATAGGACAAGGTATACTTTTTTCATCACAAGGAAATTTCCAACTTAAAGCCTATTCAGATTCTGACTGGGGTACATGCCTTGATACTCGAAAGTCAGTAATTGGATATTGTGTTTTTCTTGGAAATTCTTTGATTTCATGGAAAACTAAAAAGCATAACACAGTTAGTGAAAGCAGTTCAGAGGCTGAGTAGATGGCATTAGCATCGACAGTGTGTGAAATTCATTGGTTTAACTATCTTTTGAAGGATTTACATGTTCACCTTGAATCTTCTACACCTTTGTTCTGTGATAATCTCTCTGCACTTCCTATTGCTCAGAATCCTGTGTTTCATGAGCGTACAAAGCATATAGATATTGGCTGTCATGTGGTCAGAGCTAAACTTCAAGATGGTTTGATCAAATTGCTCCCAATAGCATCAAAACTTCAACTAGCTGATTGTTTCACTAAGGCATTGTCTTCTTCAAACTTCAAGACAGCTTTCAGCAAACGTGGAATACATAATCTATATTCCGAATGATATATTCCAAGTTTGAGGGGGAATGTTAGAGTTTATAACCACAGTTAGTTAGTTTCAACTAACCTATGGTTTGATATTAGTTAGCCTATGGTTAGATACTATTTAGTTAGCAGTTATTAGTATATAAGCTAATAGTCTCTATGTAATCAGATACGTTTTGAGCTCATTTTCAATGTTTACTTTGTAATCTTGACAGTGTTCTCTCTCTTCTCCCTTTGCCGGACTTTTTGTCTCAGTCTCGACTGAATTACCCCGGTGAAAAGAGGAAGGGATGGAGAAATGAGGAAGATAAATAGAGAGGATTTAAAAAAATTGCAGAGAAAGACGTGAATGAAAGGAGAGAAGATGAAGGAGATGGGACTGAGCTTCTTCCCCTCTCTCCTTTCTTCTCTCCTTACTCTCTCTTTCTCTCTCCGTTGCTATTTCTTTTCTAGCTCATGAAGCTTCTTTTTCTCTCAAAAGCAAAACCTCCATCAATCCACTGGATAATGGGGTGTTTCGAGTCAAAATGGGATTTGGATGAAAACCTTTATTGCGGTTAGGAAGTAATTTCACTTCTTCTTCTTATTGCTTTTATTATTACTTTTATTTATTTTATTTTTTATATATATAATATATCTAGCAAAAGTAAATTAATTCATTATTATCCTATTATTTAAGAGAACATTTAAAATATAACAATTTATTTTACCTTTTCACTGTTATGCCATTACTTCATTAACTTGCAATTCTTTCACATGGGATTGGACTTATAATATGATATGATTTTTTCTTATTATTAATTTCTTTTGTCAGGTATGTAATTTGTTGCTTGGACTTTGATAATGTTGGCACCTTTTTGCGGTCTGGCTTCCCCTAAACCCATGTAAGTTTCAAAACCTAAACCCATTAAGTTCTAAACATTGTAGAGGAGCTCAATTAGTGTTTGGGAGGTATTTGAGACACTTTGATTTCTCGCAAATACTTGTTTATGATTATGTTATTTTGATTTCTCGCAAATGTCCAAACGCTACAAGTTCAATGGGGGAAAATGGTACTTTAGCCATAATAGTTTAGTAACCTAAATCTCCTTAACAAATTGTCTTTGGATGAAAAATTAAAGCTCTCATTTGATGGCGCATTATTCTCAATTTCATTGATTAAAGCTAGCTTATTCATTATATTTAGATACACAAATTCAATTTAGTGAAATAAAATATACTATACTTCAACTTATGTACTTTAGATGTCTCTCCGTCATTATATATCTTGTTAAAGCTAGACACATTCGATCATTTGCAAGAAGGTTTGCACATCAATCTAAACAAAATCATACTAGGTTTATATATAAAGTAACAAACTGGAAATTTTAATTTCCTTCATATTAAAATGATTACCTAAATATATCCAGAACAAGCTTACACTAACAAGATCTAGAGTTTCATGCATAGAAACTTCTTTATTTTTGGCATGATAACGGATACGCAGAGTTGACTTAACATGAGATCAGCTAACACTCACATACATAAGTGCTTAAATTTCTCTCCAATATCAATATTTGTCATCCCATTCCCATTGAAATTTGATTGAAGATTTTTCACCACACACTTGTCCAATCTGAAGGCCTTGGCAAGGACTTCAGGATCAACGGGTGGGTTTGATCCAAAAGATGCATCAGCAACTCTAACAATACCAGGATTCTGACTACTGAAGCCTGCAAAGGCAACAGCATCAGTTTTCCCAATATTGAGCTGAAAGTGAATGAGACCAATTGGGAAAGTGATAATATCTCCCTTATGCAGCACTCTGGTGAAGAGACGATATTCGGGCAAAGATGTGATAAAACCAGCATATAGTGTGCCTTCCATGACAAGAAATATCTCGGAGGCACGAGGGTGTAGGTGAGGAGGGTTCAAGCCACCATTAGCTGCAAAATCAACTCGAGACATACCTACACCGAGACCGTTAAGTCCTGGTAATGTTTCGATATCGGCAAGAGTGATAGCCAAACCCAATTCATTCGATGTGTTTCCTGGGATATTAAAACCTGAATAGATGAAGTCATCTGCTGTGACTAGCTTTGGATCCTTACAGAACTGCCCATTGATGAAAACTTCATAAAAAGTGAGAAAATGTTAGTCACATTTTATGCCCCTCCATGATTATGCAATCAAAATATAATGAAAATTAAGAGAAAAACTCACCACCATTCCTGATGTCATTATCATTGAGTGCTACACAAAAGTCTTGAAGAGGGTTAGGATCATAGGCAAAGGCTATTGGGAATGGCAGAGCCAAGATGAAAATTGCTAAACTCATCAAACTAATTATGCTCTTCATTGTACTAAAGCAGCAAATTTTTTGTTGAATTCTTTCTGGGGTTATTGCTAAAGATATAATATAATGTGAGACCTTGCTTGAGAAGGCACCTATTTATAGATGGTATTGAATTTGAAAATATATACACAAAGTCATCGAATGAATAGCTATAGCAACAATCTAATTACTTGGTCATTTCAGCTGCACACGGTTGCAAAACCAAATTTTTCTTTAGGATCAGTGAATTTGGACATGTCATGTAGCATCATTTTCAAGACGTCAAATGTTTTCATAATGTTATTTTCTTAACTTCATCTTTTGCCAGTTTTACTCTACTTAACAGCTCCACCTTAGTAAATTGCACGTTTTGGAGGGTAAATTCCTGCACCTAGGATGCCAAATCTTCTATTTTTGTACTATCACTACAGTTCCCAAATCGTGATAATATTCCCTTAATTAATTAATTAGTTCCAATTTTTTTAAAACAATAGTTCTATTTTAATTGATCTTTTTGTAGATTATTTTGTTTAATCGACACAGACAAAATTTTCAGTAATATATTATATATAATAATAATAATGTAATAAATTTAAGTACTAAAAAAAGTCTAAAAAAAGTCTAAATTTAAGTGGAATTAAGAATTCAGATTAAGATTATGAATCAAAGTGAAACCAAGAAACCAAAATCCTAAAAGGTTGGAGACCATAAATTTACCCAACTTGGCTTTAATTTCATGTATCGTATTTTGTGTTTATATAATTTCATTTCAATTGGATAATTAATTAGTTGGTATAAATTGACTAATCAAATGGTATTGGCCTTTGGATTTTTTTTTTTTTCAATTCAAATCAGCTTAATTACATTATTATTGAGGCAGCAAGCCGCCTCTAGTTTCTAATCAATAATCATATCTAGACTAAAATTTTCTCTAATTTTCTTTTGGATAATAAATTGAAAATGCAAATCCGGTAGAAGCAGAAATCAACAACATGAAGGTCAAAAGCAAAGCATTGATTTGCCACCAAAAGCCAAAAAGGTCAAGGCAATGCATTATTGGTGCTATACTGCTATTTTGTCACGTAAAAGAAAACACATGAAAAAACATTAATTACCTCTTCTTGTTTAACTTTTATTTTTTTACTCTTTTAGGCATTGTTTTCAAAATCGGACCGGATCAACCGGTCGGACTGGTTTAACCGGGAACCGCCGGCATGTCCGGTCCTTAAAGGGGTAGAAACCGCGGTTAGTCAACATGGTCAACAACCCGACAAAAACCGATTGGACCAGCGGTTGGACCGGGTTCTGACCGGATAAAACCGGTTTGATAGTGGAGAAAATTTGGAAAATTTTTTGAAGGTGGTGAGTTTTGAACCCACAACATTGTGGGTAACAAAAAACACACTTAAGCCACTGCACCAAATGCTTTTATGTGACATATATATAGCTTATATAATATTTAAAAGGTAAAATGCCAACAATGTCCATAAAATGCACTTATCAGACCGGACCGGCGGTTGAACCGGTCGGACCGATCAAACCGCCGACAGAAACCATCGCCGATTCTAATGGTGGCCCGGTTTTAAAAACAATGCCTTAAGTAGTTTATAGTAAACAATTGCACAATAGTATATATACATGAATGTTTGATAAGAGAATGGGTGCATGGTTTAGAAAATAGAATTGGCTTTTTTGTGTTTCAAAGATTGGAGGTTTATTTCAATAAAGCTGATTATATGCTCTGAGCAGCCTCCCCTCTTCTATTTTCTTGTCTTCTACCTCTTGTTTTTCAATTTTAGATGGAGAATTGTTAATTTTATAATAATATATTTTAGGGTTGGAAGTAATTTTTTTATTACTTTTTTCTTTAATTGTAGTCACGGAAAGAGGCAAAGGGCCCTATAGAAATTTTTCTTTCGCCCCGAAACACCCCTTAATTAATTAGGTGTCTTCCAAAATACCTATATTTGTTCTTTTTTGGGATTTTTCTTGTTTGAAATTATCTGTCTTATTTAGATAATCAAGACCCTTTTAATTACTTCTTACGCTTATTAAATGTGGAAAGAGAAACACATGTTCAGTAAAGTTGAGGATAATATATTGTAAAGTATGATAAAAAATTGTATAGAATTTTGTGTTTTAATCAACTTTCTTAATATTTGTGATATGGTTAAAATGGACATATATTAATGGGAAGTAGGGATTAATTAACTCCTAGGTTCCAAGGTTTCCGTAAAAATTTGTACCTAAGTCTTAACTCCTTCATTGGCTAAATTTTAAAATAAAGATAGTATTTGAATTTGTAGAGATATCACATACATTGATTAAAAAAAAAAACAAACAAACCTCTGATCAGTTGGCACTACTAATCAAACAAGGTGTTTTGGTACCCATAAAAAAGCACCAAGGTGTTTTGTTGAATCAATTACATTTTGTCCACAATAAATAAAAACTTTAACTTTATGGATCTTTAAAAGAGACACTAATAATGAAATCTTCTGGAATCTGAAGTGCAAATCGATGAAGTAATTTTTATGCACTCCTTTTATTGATGCCATATTAGGTCAGAATTAAAAAATTGAACTTCTGCAGAAGACACTGATTACTTTATTTCAAATATGTTTTCACTAGACAATGAACCATTGGACTTGAATACTAGAATGTGTTGTAAAATCAGAAAAGAAACAGAGAAAACAAGAAAACAGAGAACGCTTTGAGACGTGAATAAAATCACTTTCTTAGAGGATTTATTCCTCCAGGATACAACAAAGCAAAACTCTCCAATTAGAATTGTGAAAACTGGTTATGATAAGAGTAGTTTAAATAGAATTGAACAATTACACCTCTTGATCCCAAAAGTTACGTTAAGTAACTGTTTAATGGATAATCACTAGACCTGTTCAAGGGCCGGTCTACCCGCCCAAACCCGTAAGCCCGCTCGATATTTGGGAGGGTTTGGACAAAAATTTGAAGCCCGTTGGACGGGCTTGGACAAAATTTTAAGACCCGCTTACAAAATGGGCCGGGCTTGGTCTTAACCATAAAAGCCCGGCCCGAGCCCGGCCCGTATACTTAAATAATTAGAATATTTTATTTGTTTTTAATTAGATTGACTAGTTAAAATATTCATTAGATGTGTAAATTAATTATTTTGATAAAAATATATATGTTAATTAAGCTTTATTATCTTAGATATAATATATATTATTAAATAAATAATAAATATATTTTAAATAATAAATAATGAGTTCAAAATAAATAAATAATATATATTTAATTACTAAACAGGTGGGCTTGAACGGGTCTTGGACAAAGTTTTTTTTAATTGGGCGGGTCTTGGGCATAAGTTTAGGCCCGTTTAATCGAGCCGGGCCGAGCTTCGACAAGACATATAGGTGTAAACCAAAGCTTGGGCCCGGCCCGAACCCGGCCCGGCCCGGCCCATGAACACCTCTAATAATCACAATTGTTCAGTTAAAAAATTGAATAAAATATAAAATAATTATAATTATTCATATATCAAAAAATATATTTATTAGTCAAGAGGCCCAAGTGCCCCAAGTGCCCCAAGTGCCCTCATCATAGACTTTAAAATTACTCTATGACTATCCTAATGGACTACCATGAAGCCCATAGGATTTGGCCCACTTACTAGACATTGCTCAACTAATAAATAAATAACAAAAACTCTATTTAAACAACCAAAGTTCTTTTTCTATTAGCAATGTGGGACTAGCTCCACATCTAAAACTACCAACAATCCCCCACTAGTTTTGGATGTCGGAGTTTTAATTAACCTTTCACACAAGCAAGCATTATGCATACAAAAAGGTATCTCTCGATTTAAACCTTTATTTAGTGTATATGTCTTAAAGCTTTAACGAAGATTGTCGGTGTCCGCAGATTAAACCACAACTCCTTGTGTTAAAACCGAAGACACAACACACACGATACCTACTAAGTTTTCTATCAGAGGTTCAACCGCTCTTAGCACTTTTATGGCCATGTGCTTATCCATTTCATAAACATTTACAAGAAAAGTCACTCATCTTTCTTGACGAAGCGACACCACTTCTTATGTTTATATAGGTGGAATTACTAATGTGTCTCCATTGCTTTAGACACCTCAAATTATAAATTCCATTAAGAGTTTAAACTCATCCTTCTTAAAGGCAATGGCAAGCACTAATATTTAAACCTTGTATTTTGGAACGGGAAAAACTAGTGTT
>AWUE01017239.1:0-12470 GCA_001974825.2 Corchorus olitorius
GTTTAATGCAAATCCATCTTTATGCCTCTTTACCTTAATGCCTAGGATTGTATCAACTTCGTTTAAGTCTTTCATTTTAAAGACAGAAGTTAAATACTCCTTGGTCTTGTTTATACCAATTATATTGGTACTAAAAATTAACATATCGTCTACATAAAGACATATTATGACTCCATAGTCATCAGTAAATTTAGAATAAATACATTTATCCGCTCCATTATGTTTAAAACCATTAGATAATATTGCGGTATCAAACTTCTCATGCCATTGTTTTGGAGTTTGTTTCAATCCATATAGAGACTTAACTAACTTACAAACTTTTTGTTCATTTCCAGGAAGTACAAATTCTTCGGGTTGCTCCATGTATACTTCCTCTCTCAAGTCTCCATTTAAGAATGCGGTTTTTACATCCATTTGATGTACATACAAATCATAAATTGAAGCTAAAGCTATTAGCACTCTAATGGGTGTAATTCTCGCAACAGGAGCATATGTATCAAAATAAGCTATGCCTTTCTTTTACTAGACATTGCTCAACTAATAAATAGATAACAAAAACTCTATTTAAACAACCAAAGTTCTTTTTCTCTTACCAATGTGGGACTAGCTCCACATCTAAAACTACCAACAGAATGAAGATGGCAGTTGGTGCAGGTAATTGACATATACAAACAAATTTACCTCATGCTGGTGCAACAACTAATTATTTATGTGTATTTTGTAAGATGTAGCTATCAAAAAAATTCATCTTAAGTTTAAATCAAGCCATATGAATAGCAGAATCCATTATGCTTCTACCGCATATATATATATATATATATATATATATATATTCATAAATGAAAGTATCATTGTAAAGGACATAATGCTTCCTAAAGGATGATTCAAGCTTAAGTACAGAATTCTAGACTAGGAGAGAGGAAAACGTCCGTCCAACAGACAACAGAAAACAATTAGAACATTCAAAAAGAGGAAGATAAACAATGTTAGACAATTTCGACTTTGCATTTCGTGGATCTCCTTGGCAACATCAGCAGTTTCTTGGTTATCTCAAGTTGTTCTTTCTGTTTCATGCTCAATTCTATTTTTAGCCCCTCTAAAACACATGCCTCCTTTAGGAAATACTCAATGACTTTCATCTGACCATCAAATGAACATATTTTAATAAACTTCAATTCAGACGAGAGACAAGAAGGTACCCTTATAGGTGGTTACCAGACTAGTCTATTAAGAGCTCCCTGAAGATACAAAATGAAAAAGAAGTCGTTAAAAGTTTGCACCATTAGAGATCTTTAACGGAACTAACTGTTGGTTATATTTCAACTCATACCTTTTTGAAGATTACATTCCTTAGCTTAGGTGTGATTTCAAGAAACTTTGCCAATCCCGCTCCACACAGATCACATTTATTATTAAGGCTAATGTCCAGACTGAGCAGGTTGTGACACATAGGCAGCGGTTTGTCACACAAATCAAGAATCTAAAAAAAAACATAATGCCACTTTTACATTATAAATCGAAATAAAACTGAAAATTCAAGACATTCCACCTCTAAATATATAAAACAATTAAGCAAGATTTTACAAGATATTTTGTTGGGGTCACATTGGCAGCTATCAATTGCAAGGCATTCATTAACATTGCCTTCTAATCAAGGTTATTCAACAATGTACCAACATTGATTTGAAAATTTAGCTACGACAAAAAAAAAGTGCACTAACCCTCAAAGATTCATGAGAGAAATGAAGCACTTGAACGTTACTAATCCCTCCAAGAAGATTAGTTGCAATATCCATATCTACAGGCAGATTCATCTTATTATCAAATAGGTTTCGAAAATTAGCCTCCACAAGATATTTTAGGTTTAGAAATGAAAACTTTTTCGCTATAGTAAGAGAATGTAATGTTGAGAAGACTTGGGGCATCAACTGCCACAGGCCCACATGAGAAAGGGAAAAATCAGGTGCATCACGAAAGATATGGGCTATATCCAATATCTTGAGCGAAGAATGAGATATATATCGTTAGAAAAATATTGATCCATGTAATTTTAATTAACCAAGATAAATATTTTTTAAGAGATATTATCTAAATAAATCTGTTTAAAATTTAAAATCTAAACTACCCACTATCTCTTGGTATTCGGAAGTTAATAAGAACGTGACTCTGGAGTTCCTTGATAGTAGGAACCATTAGTTAGGTTACGTGCAAAAATAAAAAGGGTCCCTAGTCTAGTTTATATAAGGTTGTCTGTAAACCATCAGAAGGTAACTTTTTGCTCTCAACTAGAAATAGACTTGAAGATCACTTTTTAACAAGAAGAAGAAGGCATCAGAAGGTTCGTTCAACGCAATAAGAAAGGCTTCAATTTCCAGCCATGTCTACCAAGCCAGTGTAACTGAAATCTTATCAATATTTGTGTCAGTGTTCTATCTTTCACACTTGATTATATAAAGTTTTATGCTTTCATGTGGTATCAGAGCCTGCTTGTGTGAAAATAGAACCTATAACGCTGCATTTTTGATATATTACGGTATTAATCAATTTTTTTCCTCTGATATATTAATGATTGAATGAGCAAATGGCTATTCTGTCAATTTTGATTTCGTGGGTTTAATTTCTAAAGCTATTAAATTTAATTTGTTATATACTTTTAATTTGATTTTGGCTCATATGAAAAATGGAAACAAGAAAATTGGCTGTACAATTTATAAGTCGTGATTAATTTTCCTTGGAACTTGTAGTTTTTCCTTTTCATACTTGTCATGTAGATACGGATTGCATCTTGGCCGATTACTGTATATGGCTTTGAATCAAAATATATCTATGTCATTAAAAAGTATATAAATGCATTTTGTTATAATCTGTATGGTTGTGTTTGCTGCCTTTTATTTATTACTTCAAGGCATGCTTATATTCGGTGATTTCCAATATGTTTGGTTAATACTGCTGCCATATATATTCGTTGCCATTTTATTGATATATCTTGCTGCAATTTCATGAGCAGTAGCTTTGGCATGTATTTATATACCATGTGTCATTATTAATTATTTTAAATCGTTAGCTTAAAGAGTAGCCACAACATCTTAACTTATCCATCAACTCCTTTGGAGTTCTCACATCTAACGCATCATACTTAATTTCAGTAGCAAGAGACAAATGAATTGTACTTACTGCTTTTCGTTGAATATCTCGCCACCTGTTCTCATTCATCGCTGCAGGCTTATCAATTTCAAACGCATCTCCCAATCCTTGTTGTACTAACACATCCGTTATCGCACTCTGCCACGTCTGAAAACTGTTTGTTTCATTGAATGACTCAATCTCAAACTTCAAAGCTGATCTGCTACCACTGATGTCTGCCATATTCAATCAACCAAGCTCTTGATACCACTTGTTGTAACTTCAAATATCACAGGAATTAATCAAAAAAATAATTAAAGCGGAAAACAACAAATTAAATTTTCTTGTGAACCTATGCCACAAATCTTCGTTATCAAATCAATCAATTACAATCAACAATTATAACAATTTCTCTAACAAACTCTCAATCTAATCAACCCAAAACCATGGGTGATTCTCTCACAACAACACAAAGTTATCTCAGCTCTTTTTTCTCTCTCACAATCTCACACACACACAAAATCTAAACATATAAGTTGCTTATTTATACTAACACAAATTTCGACTCCGAGAATTTATTTCCTATCAGGATTCTTGTCCACCAATCAAAAATTTCTAAAAAGTCTCAAACCAATTCTAATTAGGATTTGAACCAAAAATCCAACGCGTACAAAATATTTTGTGGGAAGGAATGACAGGATGTGAGCCAGAATTGAATCGGGTAAACCACTGATTCTGTCAATGCTGCTGCTTCGATGCTTCCCAAATTTAGCCATAAGTTCAAAATGTGGGGACTCAAAGCTCGAATAGGCAATTTAACAAACACCTCGAGAGCAATCACTAGAAAACAAGCTGGTTCCGAAACGTCAAAACCCAAATCTAATTTCGGCAACCATAACAAGTTTCAACTTTCAACTTTCAAGAGAAAAAATAAAAGCAACTGTAGTACCCTTTTCATTTCTAATTAGTGACAAAACATGTTGCTGCAGAGTTAAATGATGAAAGTAAACCAGGCACACATCATAGGTGTATATTGATACCCTTCAAAAGAGAAGGTTCGAGAACCAGAGAGAAAAAGAGATAAAGATGGAGAATAGAGATAACTCTATTGATAATTTTCTGATTGAAAAATGAAAATTACAGGAAATGATGTATTTGAAACAACAGCAATAATTCGAAATTGCATAATTATAAGTCTGGGCTAAATAACATAGTATTGGGCTGGACTAGTGGGCTGGACGTGTAACACTATTGCCCCCTCTGAAAACAATACTTGTCCTCAAGGATTGAAATGGGGAAACCTCTGTTGTAATGTATAAAAACACTCCCAAGTAGCGTCTTCAGGTTGTCCATTGCTCCAAAGAATCAACACATCAGTGACTGCTCTACCACTTTTCTTCACCATGTGTCGATCCAAGATAGCAGCTGGTTCTTTGGCGATGGTGCCATTAGGATCTATCACTGGTGAATGAGCTTGAGTAACAGCTGACCCAATGTGTTTCTTAAGCTGGCTGACATGGAACACCGGATGTACTTTGGAGCCAGCAGGTAAATCCAACTCATAGGCCACTGAACCTATCTTTCTTATCACAGCAAAAGGCCCAAAATATTTAGGGGCAAGTTTCTGATTAGCTCGATAGTGCACAGTCATTTGTCGGTAAGGTTGAAGCTTTAAGTAGACAAGATCACCAGCAGCAAATGACCTATCAGTCTGATGCTTATCAGTCTGCTGTTTCATTCTGTTTTGAGCTCGGTGTAGGTGAAATTTAAGGAGCTTTATGGTTGCTTCCCGAGCCTGCAAACTGCGGTCAACTGCTTCGACACTAGATTCTCCAGGCAGGTAAGGCATGTGCACCGGAGGGGGTTGGCCATAGACAATCTCAAACCGTGTAGCCTTGGTGGCAGTATGGAAATGAGTGTTGAACCAGAATTCCATTGTGGGTAACCACTTTGACCAGTCATGAGGGGTTTCACCAGAAAAACACCTGAGGCAGGTTTCCAAGCTTTTATTGGTGATCTCGGTCTGTCCATCAGTTTGGGGATGTGTCGTAACGTTCGGATCCGGGGAATCCTGCCGAGACGACGTTGGAAAGAAGGAGTCGCCACTAATCTTTTTTAAGGTGTGATTAGCCACCTATCCGATTATTAAGTCTAATATTAACCTAAGCTTGGCGAAGGTAATAATAAACCTAATACAGTCTGCTTAACCAGAGTCTATGGGTTCGGGAGTCGATTACGCTCGGGGAAGGATTAGCACCCCCGAATCGCCCGTCAAGTGACGGTACCTCTTAATCTAACTAGATTTACTGGGTCAAAGAAATAAAGGTTGCTTTTAATCCTGATCTTGATTATTATTAGAAAAAAGGTTAAAAAGAAAATAAAAACCATTTTTGAAACCAAATGTCGAGAATTCGAAGAATATAATCGAACACCGTCGATCAATTCTGTCTCGATTCTCTTTCACTATTTGTTCTCTTGTTGAGTCTTCCGCACCAGGAAGAAATTTTGAAAATGCTGTGATAAAATCTTTTTCCATTTTTTTGAGTTTGAAAAAAACTTGATCAATTTTTATTCATTTCCAAAATCTTCTTTTGGAATTGCTTAATTAAAAAATATTCTTTTTTGAAAACACTTACCTTGAAAACTCTTGAATTACCCATTTCTTGATTTTTGAAAATGGAATAAGAGAACATGATTTGAGAGAAAAAAAACATTTTTCAAAACACCTTTTATTGTTTCTTTTGATTTTATGATTTTCACTTTTTTTATTTGTCTTTTTCTATTTCTAAATTAATGCATGTATGCAAACGATGAATGCAAGGTCCAATTATTAAGAGTTAACTCACGTAACCCGGGTTTTTGAAAGCACTTCCCGGGATATATGCTCAGAGCCCCGACGCATCCCGAGAAGAGCCGTCTCATCCTCGGAGACATTCAGTGGCCCCGAAAACTCGATCACTCACTGAATGCCCCTTCTTCGGAAGGGTTACGGTCATTAACTGAATTAAAGTGGCACGATATGCAAACAGATATAATCGATGACAAGTAAATATGATATGCATGCAATTAAGTTCTACTTTACTAAATTATTACAAACCAAAACCCGATTGGACCAAATTAACAAATTAACCATAACTAAAAGAAATAGAAACTTATGGGCCGGACTGGGTCTACTTGGGACCTTTTCTGCACACTAAGAAAACCATTAGCGAAGTTCAGGAGGCATACACATAAATCAAAGTGCAAATTCAAAATCAAGAACCAAAGCAAGAACAAATTGAATTTAAACAAAAGGGAATACAGCTCATGGGACATACATACACCACAATTGAATTTAATTTAGGAAATCAAATCTTTAGACTGAGAATCTTAATTCTCAAATTAAAAGGCATTTAAAAGGATTCACTAATTTCTTTTTAAGTTAATCTCAAATTTGGTAAATTGGGGTTTTTAACTCCAAGCTTTATTTTTCCAAGAATTAAAAATGACCCAAAGTGTCTTAACATGTCATCCTCAAGTCATTTTTAATTTAAGGAAAAATCATAGTTTTAAATCAAAACCTCAATTTTTCAAATCCAAAGTAACCCAATTCGAAATTATGAAATCAATTTAATTTATTTCCAACTTGATCATCAAGATTTCAAAATCAATTGGCCATGACCAACACAAATTTCACTTAAAAAAGATTCAGTCTTTTAGCCTAAATCCCAATTTCCATATTTAATTAGTATAATTCAAAAACAAAAAGCACAAATTAAATACCAATAATATAAATCAAGCACTTAATTGCAAAATTCTAGCATAATTTCTAAAATCAGGGGTCAAATTGAATAAAGCAAGGATCAAATTGCATTTAATTGAGAAATAAACCATAAATCAGGGACCAAGCCGCACAAATCGCAAATAAAATCCTAAATCAGGGATAAAATTGAATCAATTGATAAATTATGCACTGATTGGGGACTAATCTGAAAACGGAAACAAATTTTATGTTTTATGTGAATCAAATAAGAAACTATAGGACTTAATTGCATGAAATTGAAAAGTTTAAAAACAAACTTACCTGAAACGACGCCGTTTAGCCCAGCTCCCCTTCTTATGCGTTCTCTTCTTCCTCCCCTTCTTCTGTTATTTCTTCTCTTATCAAACCCTAATTATTTTCACACTATCACCGGCGCCGCTCCTCCAACGTCTCGCGAACTCGAGTCCACTTCTTGTTTTCCAATATCAGGCCTAAACTTTCTCAAACCCCCCCCCCCTTAATCTAAATGAAACTCCACAAGTTCGATCTCTATAACCCGACGGTGAACTCTCTTAGCCTCGAATGGAGCCCATCAGTACTAAAACCACCTCTTAATCTCGGGTGTGTTGCTCTTTTTTGGAGAAAATGAGAAGGGTGTTTCAAGTGGGAGAGCTCGAATTGTGCAAGATTTCAGAGAGAGCAAAAACGATGAACAAGAAAGTTTTCGGGATGAGAGTTTTTTCATCTCTTTTTCTTTTGAGGGAAAAGCGTCTTGCTTTAGAGTCGGGTCATGAAGTTTCTGTGTATCTTCAGGACATGCGTGTTTCGGGTGTGGGTTCTCTTGTGAGAGAAAGGTTCGAGGGAGGCGGTGTGGGAAGGAAAAATGGAAGAGTCTGTGGATTGGCCTTGTGGACTGTGTAGTGTGTTTATCGAGAATTTGAGAGTCAGCCGAGGTAAGATTGTGAAGAGAGAGCGATAGAAGATGAGGGTGTCAGATTGAGTGTGTTGTGTTTATGGAGGTCAATGAGGGTGTGAGGATCAGATGGGGAAATGATCGAGCCAGGGAAGAGTCGAGATGAGCTCTGAAGAAGAGAATCCAAATGAATTCGGTATAAAGAGAGGTGAGATGGGAGTGATTGTGTGAGAGTTCTGTGGATTAGATCAGGGGGCGATTGGTTATGGAGAGAGAGTATATGTGTAGCCAGTGTATATGGGAAGATTCAATCCCCCTAACCGAATGCCTCTGCTGGATCCTATCCTTTTCTCCTATTTTCTCTTTCAATTTCCCTTCTGAATAACTGTTTTTGTTTTCTTGCAGGTGACGTGGCTTCCAAATGATTCCCACTTGCAAGATTTTTGGAGCCACTTGATCAATTGACAACAAGATTCTGAGGTTGAATATTGACTCTCCTTGGTAAAATTTCTCACCTAAGCTGCTTTTTGAATTGCAATTGACTTCTATCAATGCATGTTGTGTACCATATATCGTTGTTGTGGGTTCTTAAGCCTGTTTGCTGCTTTCTTGGAAATGAACCTTCACTTGATTTGTTTGAAAGCATGGTGGCAGGATTGCTCTTGCTTGTTATGAATTGAATTGGCCTTGCTTGATTTATTTGCTCCCTATTGATCTCAATTTTGGTTCTCCTCCTGATTTTGTTGCTCCATGTCTATAACCTTCATTGAAATGCTTGCCCCTTTATCCCTTGGATTGATAACCCTTTACCACACTTGATTGACGGTGAGTCATGAAAGAGCTATCCTTGTTGCTGGTTGTAACTCATTTTCCTTCATTTTCAGGGGAAGTATGAAGCTTAATAAACGGGAAATTATGAGCAGAATGGCAAATTGCAACAAAGCCCTGAAGCCGAACTATATTTTTTTGCCTTATAGTTGTTTTCTTTCTCTTTTCTTCCTTTGCATCAATGTAATGTAATGACAAATTAAACTAATGGAATAGCCCTTTTATTTATGCCTAATGTGCCTAGCTCTTTTCCTCCTAATATGCAATGCGGAATGATGCTAATGTAAAGACTAAGTAATACAAAGAATTTTTTTTTTTAAATGTATTTTTTTGTATTTTCGTGATTATGAATGTGATTATACTAGATGCAAATACTACATGAACTAAATCGCTAAGATATTTCAAAAATTGAGAATTGATTCAAATGCCCCGTGATTGCGAAATTAAGAAACAAAAAAGATTTAAATAAAGGATTAAAATGCAACAATACTACATGAAGCTAAGCCCTAAAATACGTAAAAATGCCAAAGGCGCAAATCAAGATATATATTTTTTTTAAAATGCAATGTAGATGACTAAGAATGAATTAGTTAATCTAAATTAAACGTGAACTCAAAAATGACCAAAATACCCCTGAATGTGCAAAGTGACCATAATGCCCCCGAGTGTGCAAAAATGACCAAAATGCCCCTAGATTTTTGAAAATGACCAAAATGCCCCTAGGTGATCTTAATGCCAATTAAGCAACAAATTGATTTAAATAAAGGATATAGGACAAAAATGGGTGTCTACAGGATGGTAGGCTGATGACATCTTGAGCTTTGCACCTAACATTTTGAGCAGTTCCTACCAAAATGAACTCAGAAAGATTTGATCCCTGTCTGATATGATTGTTTCAGGTACACCATGGAGCTTATAGATATTATCTATAAAAGCTTGAGCGACTGTCACTGCAGTATAAGGGTGAGACAGAGCAATACAGTGTGTATATTTACTAAATCTATCAACAGCCACCATCACCACATCTTTACCATGGGATCTTGGCAAGCCAGAGATGAAGTCCATCGATATGTCAGTCCAGACTTTAATGGGAATGGGAAGAGGCTGCAGTAGTCCAGGAGAAGCCACATTTTCAAGTTTGTTTTTCTGGCAAACAACACATTCTCGCACAAACTGTCACGCCCCGACCTAGAAGTCGAGCGTGAACAACCGCCGTGTTACCTCGAAACACGTGCCGGCCGGTCACGCGCACCAAGGTTCCACGAAGTGACAATACCAGAAGAAAACGATGAAAACAGAAATTTATTTCAAGGTTTAAAAACAAAAGTTTCCCAATCAGAGTAAAAGCGGAATTGTCAAAAAATGCAAATACTGTAATAAAAACGCTCCAATATTAAAATCAAAGTCATATGAAAATATAGAAAACAACAAATTGAAAAGTAAAACGAAAACGAGGTGTGAAAGATAATTGGAAACAAGACAACTACCAGTGGGACCCATATCGTAGTGAGAAGTACCTCTATCAGCAAGCATCACAGCCTATGCCACCGACTCGATCGCCAAAGGAATATCGAATCCTAACTACCCTGAAAACACAACAAGAATTGAGGGGTGAGTACACGAATGTACTCAGTGAGCGAACCACCCTCAAAAGAGGATCCGAGACGGTGGGGTGCACTCACAACCAAAACAGTAAATAAAACAATTGTAACAAAATCAGTGATATCAAAACCATGTATCAAAAATCCAAATATTTCTTTCAAAACCATGGGCTGGCATCAAAGCATATCCGAAGTGACCTTGGCCCGAGTCAACCTCCGGAACCGTCAGGGGCATTTTTGTAATATCATAATATCTGTAAAAACCATGCCCGTCCCCCTGACGTTGGCCTGGGTCCGGCATTGCGTGGTGGCCGCAACACACCCAGTTTAGCTCCCCATGCACACGCCGAACCGGTACATATATATGGCGTGTCGGGCCTGGAGCGACGAACCATGTGGATCCAAATCAAACCATGGTCCGCCAAAAGAGTCCAACTACTAGCTAGTATACCACCAAATCAAGTCATACGTACTCCCTGGGCTGCGTCCAGTCCATGAGTCCCCGTATGCTTTCTAACTATTTCGTAATCAAAACCAATAGTCATTCATGCACCCAAAACAATTTACTAAAACCATTTATAAAACATATTAATAAAATAGAAATAAAACAATTCCTCAACGGTTTCTCTGTTGAGGACAGCCCACTCACAGTTCAGGGGACTCGTACACCCCAAAAGTCAATCCACTGTGAGACTAACCGGTGTCTCGATCAGCGCTTCAGCCGTCTGATTGAGCACGTGCAACACAAGAAAACCGTTAATATCAAAATCATAAATCAAAGTCATAAATCAGAGTAAAACCAACACAATCAAAACCAGGATAATAAACCAAATCAGTCCAATAAGATGGAATAAAATCAGAATAAACACATAACCCAGACCCACGGTCTAGTATCGAGAAGTTTAACGCGTATAATTATGTGTTATATGGTTTAATACGAGTTTCAGAGTCCGAATACACTTTCTAGAATTCATTTAATCATTTCTAGCCGTTAGGGGCAAAACTGTATTTTTCACTAACAGTGGCAAATACGTAATTTGAACATCTTATGGCTGATACGGTAATCCTTTAACCTTACATGTCTGATTAGTGTGCTTAGATAAGCCAAATCCTTTTCTAAGGGTAAAGTTGTAATTTTTACTCATTCGAGGGTAAAATGGTCATTTACACTTATTACAGGTTTCATAACGTACATACATAGTTGTTGATGTGAACAACATAGTCGAATTCTCTCAAATTCACCCTTAAGGGTAATTTCGTAAATTTGACTACTAAGGGGTATATTGGTAATTTAGACCATCAAGGGTAACATGGTAACTTTACCCAAAAAGGATCACTACGGTAGCTTTCCAATTCCGAAAGTGTGATCTAGAAAGCTAATTACTTGTATCACCCTAACAAGGGTAAAAAGGTAATTATACTTATCGAGGGTATTTCAGTAATTTTACTCTCTTGGAGTACGATGACATTTTTTTTACGATTATATTGTTAACCCTAATCAGTTGGATTCGAAATCGCAGCTCAACGGAATAGATTAGTACATTTTTACTAATTAGGGGTAACATGGTAATTTACCCACTCAAGGGTAAAACGGGAATTTATGCTCCTACGAACATTACCGAGTAATACAATAATTATTTAGACTTATTAACGTAACCGATGTCGTTGAGTTCATTAAATTCCTCTTCTAAGGGTAATTTTGTAATATAGCATCTTAAGGGCGATTTAGTAATTTTACCCATCCAAGGGTAAAATTGTAACTTCACACACCAATTTATAAATCCCCAAAATTAAATTCCTATTTTCTTCTTCTTCTTTTTTCCTTCCTTTCTCTTTTTCTTTTCCTTGCCTCTTTATTCTTTTCTTCATTTATTATATATATATATATATATTTTATATTTTCGGGCCAGACACATATATATTATTATTAATTTTAATTTTTTTGTTTGGGCCCAGCGATGGCCTGGCCCAACGTTGGCCTGCCAAGCAGGCCTCGCGACATGGGCCACGCGCCAGGCCCAAGCGCTGGGCTGCCCAACAGCCCGCGCTGCCTGGGCCGCGCGCTGGCCCAACGCCAGGCCTTGCTTATGCAGGCCCGCGTGGCCAGCTGTTGGCCCAGCCGGCTGGCACTCCTTGCCGCCGGAATATTCTCCGGAATCTGGTCCAAATTCCGGTGAGGCCAATAACACCATTTTTGGCCTTTTAACTCCAAATTTAACCATTTATTTCACCATTTTACACTTCTAAACATCCTTAAACACAT
>AWUE01017240.1:0-27982 GCA_001974825.2 Corchorus olitorius
CCATCAAGCTCCAATTAATTTTCACCTTGTAAATTGCTTCCCAAGGACCTCCGAATAACACAAGAATATTATCAAACTCCAATTTAAGATCACTTCAACACAAGAAATTTCAAAATAATAACTTCTCAAATTTTCTAGCTTACCTTTGCTTTCACCAATCCCACATTTCATTAAATATAATCCCTTGAATTTTACCATGGTTGGAGAGAGGATTGTGAGAGGACCATCTTACTCCACTTGCATGTTAATTTTAGTGAATAATTTCTTCCTAATGTTTAGAGAAATATAGAGTTATGTAAAAGGAAAAAATGAAGATGGAAACACGAGGTAATGAGGAAGAAGAAAGGGGGTGGGATATATTATTTCCAATTTGGCAAAATTACAAAATAGTCCTCTCCCCTTTTTATTCAAGTTCAAAAAGTCTTCTTTTATATCAATTGAACCCTCACTTTTTTTTATCAATATATATATTTTACGGTCTTACACAAACTGCCTGGCATCTCTTTTGAGGCCCTTCCAATACAGAACACTGGACAATCGCTTTACTGTGGCATCCATTCCCGAATGGCCTGCGGTGGGAGAAGCATGAAAGTATTGTAGAAGCTCGTGCTTGAGTTGAGCATCATGCCCCACCACCAATTTGCCCTTTCTTCGAAGCTGATCATTAAGCCAAGTATATTTGGCATTGTGTGTTGCATTGGATTTAGCCTTGTCTATCAGCTTCACCATAGCTGGATCTGATGTCCAAGTTTGTTGAATGCGAGTAGCCAAGTCAGTGTGAAGAACAGAAATGGCACAACATTGAGCAGCGGGCAAGCAAGAGAGAGCATCAGCAGCTGCATTGGTTTTCCCTTTTTCTGTAAATCAGTTCAAAATCATATCCCATCATCTGGACTAACCACTTGTGTTGGGCTGGAGTCGAAGTGGACTGATTTGTGAGGAATTTAAGGCTCTCGTGATCTGTTTTGATTTTAAAGGGCCGGCCAAGTAAATAAGAAGACCACTTCTTGACAGCCACTAAGATTGCCATCATCTCTTTGTCATAAACTGAAAGGGTCTGGTGCTTCGGAGAGAGTGCTTTGCTAAAGTATGCTATAGGTCTTCCACCTTGAGACAAGACAGCTCCAATTCCAATCCCTGAAGCATCTAATTCCACTACAAAAGAGTCTTGAAAGTTTGGCATTGCTAATACTGGAGCAGTAGTCATGGCATGCTTGAGTTGCTCAAAGGCCGTGGTTGATTCAGGTGACCAAGAGAAACTGTTCTTTTTGAAGAGAGCAGTCAAAGGTTGAGCTAAAGTTCCATAGTGGCGAATGAAACGCCTGTAATATCCAGTTAGCCCCAAAAAACCCCTGAGTTGCTTCAAATTTTTCGATACTGGCCACTGCAAAATACTCTGAATTTTGTTGGAATCCATGGAAACTCCTTTTCTAGATATCACATGCCCTAAATACTCAACTTAAGAAGCAGCAAATTCACATTTAGCTAACTTAACATGGAGCTGGTTAGCCTTGAGTACCTCAAAAACCTGCTGTAAGTGCATCAAATGAGATTGCCAATCAGTAGAATAAATAAGAGTGTCATCAAAAAAGACAAGGACAAACTTCCTGATAAAGTCTTGAAACACAGAATTCATGAGACTTTGGAAGGTGGAATGGGCATTTGTCAACCCAAAAGGCATCACAAGGAATTCAAAATGCCCATGATGTGTCCTAAAAGCAGTCTTGTGGATATCCCTTTCGGCCATTCGAATTTAATGGTAGCCCGACCTCAAATCCAATTTAGAAAACCATTGTGCTCCATGGAGTTCATCTAATAGCTTTTCAACCAAGGGGATTGGGAATTTATCCTTAATGGTCAACTGATTCAGTTGCCTATAATCCACGCAGAATCTCCAATTACCATCTTTTTTTCTTTACCAACACAACAGGGGAAGCAAAGGCACTTGTACTATCTCGGATTATACCAGTAGTCTTCATCTCAGTGACCATTTGCTGTAATACATCTTTCTGAACAGCAGGGTATCTATAAGGGCGGATCTTAATGGCTTGGGACTCATCTTTCAGGGGAATATGATGATCTTTGGCTCGTGGAGGTGGCAACCCTGTAGGAACACTGAAGATAATAGCATAAGAATTAATGAGTGCTTGTAAATCTGGAGGAAAATGCTTGACCTGAGAAGTGGATTCTGTCAAAGCAGACTGGGATCCATCAATGGCAAGGCATTGAAGACTTGATTTGCATAGCACCATTGTATAGAGACATTTTCCAGGCGTAGAGGCTCGTATTGCTTCCTTGTCATTGAGCATAGACACCTTTTTAGAAGTGAGGCCTTGGAGCTGATATTGCCTGTTGTTGAGGAAGAACTTCATTAAGAGAATATTAAAATCCCACCATATGGGTCCCAAGGTTTTAAGCCACTGTACACCAAGGACCATGTCACAGCCTAAAAGCTGGATTAGAAGCACATCAGTGGATTGTTGTAAGCCTTGTACTTGCCACTGCAAGTTTCTGCAAACCTCTCTGCAGGTAAGATCGTCTCCATTGGCTACTGTTACTGGTACTGTAGAGATAGGTGTAGTGTGACAGCCCAACCTCTTAGCTATATTGGTGTTGATGAAGTTGTGTGTACTTCCAGTATCAATAAGAATCACAATCCTTTGGTTCTTAATTTTCCCAGTAACTCTCATTGTTTGAGGGCCTGTGGTGCCCAAAAGAGCATCGAAAGTAATAGTGGGGTTTGAATCCCCCTCTTTAGAGGGAGAAGCAGCTTCTTCAAGCAACTCAACACTGTCGATGGACTCATCTGTATCCCCACTTGGTTCCATAGTCTCCTCATAGAACATCTTATATAATTGGGCTTTGACTCCACATTTATGCCATGGGCTAAACTTTATCCCCACACCACATACATAACCCTTGTTTCCTGTGTGCGTCTCTTTCCTCTCTTTTAGGTATCTTTGGAGAGGGAGGTGAGTCAGATTTTGAGGAGAGTGATTTAGGATAGGTTATCAGGGGAGAGGAATTGGGTGATTGTAATATAGAGGCTGGTTTTTTTGGTGGTTTATAAGGTATATGTGTGACAGGAGCGGCACTTATGGGAAGGAAGGTGTTTGAGGGTTGTTGGCCATTTGTAGTAGTGAGTAAGAATTCAATATGGCGAGCATAATTGACAGCTTGGTTAAGTGTTTGGGGGTGGTTGACTTGAACCTGTCGAGAGATGTCAAGTTTCAGGTTGGTGAGGAAAATGCTAAGTGCCTGTTCTTCCGAGCAATTGCATAAGTTGAGCAGTGTTTCAAAGGCATTAAAATAGTCATCCACAGATCCTGTTTGCTTTAGAGCCACCAATTGGGCAAAAGGTTTCATATACTCATTACACCCAAATCTTTCACGCATAGCAAATAGGTAAGTAAACCAGGTGAGCTCACTTGTATGTTCCATTGTGCGCATATATCGAAGGTGCCATTGGAGAGCTTGGCCCTCGAGATGCATCATGATTGTTGGAATTTTATCTTTCTCCGCCGTAGCATCTGCTGCAGAGAATAGGTTTATCTTGCTATGCCACCCAAAAAAATTTGTTCCATTAAACCTTGGGCATTCGATTTTAGAGCGCTTAGTGAAAACTCGTGATTGCCCTTGATTCTCGTTGGAAGACCCAGCTAAAGCAGAGGTCTGATTTGAGAGCAGATCTGGTGTAACCGATCGAGATTCATGAGTTTGATCCGAACGTTTTTGCATAGCCTCCATGAATCGTCGCATATCTCGCATGTCCATGGCGAGCTGATCCATTGAGGTTTGTAATCGACCCACTGAGGAATCAATTTTAGCATCGAGCTGTTCATATTTCGCATCGAGTTTCGCTTCGAGGGAATCATGCTTCTGATGTAGAGCTGCTAGTTCCTTTTGCATTCGTGTAGTGGTGCCGTCACCCATGGCCGGAACCAGACTGGAATCTGATACCAAATGATACCCTTCAAAAGAGAAGATTTGAGAACCAGAGAGAAAAAGAGATAGAGATGGAGAATAGAGATAACTCTATTGATAATTTTCTGATTGAAAAATGAAAATTACAGAAAATGTTGTATTTGAAACAACAGCAATAATTCGAAATTGCATAATTATAAGTCTGGGCTAAATAACATAGTATTGGGCTGGACTAGTGGGCTGGACGTGTAACATATATTTATAGTGCAGCTACAACTATAAGTTTTTTGTTTTGAAGAATACAACTATAAAGTTTTAATTAAGGTAATATGCTAAGAGATGAATTCACCCAAAAAAAATCGAACAGATAAAAACTATATTGCACATAGCTTAATCCTAAAGAATAGCAACAACTATTTGACTAGGATACTTATTCAAATTACACACACACCTTACACCTTTTAAAGTGATTGCAAAACACACACCTTTTAAAGTAATTGCAAATGAATTTTCCTCTTTAATTAGTCTGGTAAACTGCAAATGAATTCCCTTTATAATTCTGGGAAGTAAAATTAAAATTTGCACCAAAAAGGAACAGAGTTGTTAAAGCTAAGTAGGTGAATACTGATATTGACAATTAGATCCTTTAACAGAATCCATCGATGACAATGCAATTGCAGGTAAGTTACTAAAGTGAAAGTTTTATAATTATTATAATTACAATATTACCATGGGTATTGTTTGCAATTTTTTGGTGCTTCACTCTTAAGTCTAATGGCAAAAATATTGGTTCATCAAGAACTCATTTAAGGTAAAACACCAAATTTGTTTCAGCAGGATTGTAATTTCTTCTCATTTCAAATCGAAAGGTCTAGGAGTGATTAGCTTCTTTATTTATTAATTAGTTGTAATTATTAATGCTTGTGTTGATGAACGTTTTTCTTGCTTGTGTTTCCAAATTGGCATTTTTACTATTTCTCCATGGACTTAAAAAATTTGTCTAATTTCTCAGCTCTTACAAAGGGATATTTAACAAGATTGAATGCATAATACTTTGCTAAGTTGGTCAATATGGTGAAAGCATATTTATTATTCTGCATTTTCAATGGAGGGAATTGCTGTTGTGCCTTAAAATGTTGGTTGAGAAAGTTGTAACTAATATTTCCCTACATGTTAATTAACCAATCAGAACTTTAACTGAAGGTATTTCACCAATTTCTTGCTCAGCTGGAAGGCCTTGGAGAGGACATCAGGGCTAATGGGTGGATTTGACCCGAAAACACCATTCGCTATTGTGATCACACCAGGATTCTGGCTGCTCAAACCAGCAAAGGCAACAGCACTGGTCTTTCCAACATTCTGCTGAAAGTGAATGAGGCCAATTGGGAAGACGAAAGCATCTCCGGGGTTAAGGATCTTAGAGATGAGGCGATTACTTGGGGTGGAGGTAACAAATCCAACATAGAGTGTGCCTTCTAGGACAACAAGGATCTCCGTGGCACGAGGGTGGATGTGAGGAGGATTTAGCCCACCATTTGGTGCATAATCAATACGAACGAAAGATATGCCAAGAGTGTTTAGTCCCGGTATTTGGTCAACATTTACACGAGTGACTACTGTTCCAATGGTATTTGATGTGTTCTTTGGGATATTTAGCCCTGAAAAGAAGAAGTCATTCGCGGTAGCAAGCTTTGGATCCTTACAGAATTTCCCATTGACAAACACTGCAAGATATGAGAAATGTCAGTTGGATTGAAAACATACATAGCAAAGGTTAAAAAATATGAAGAAAAGATATATAGTAGATGAGAAAGAAAATTAATTACCTCCATTTTTTATGTCATTGCTTGCTACACAAAAGTCCTGGAGGGGACTAGGGTCATAAGCAGAGGCAAAAATGGAAGCCAAAGCCAACAAGATAAAAGCCACAAGGAAATATGAACTTTTCATTTGCTTAAACTGTAGTCCTATAACACCAGTTAACTCTACCTGAATTTCCTCAAGGTGTTTTTGCTTGGACAAAACTTGTATGAAAAATAAGTCTATTTATAGGCAAAGGGCATCTTGAAATGCTCTGTAAATACTTTACGTTACCACTAAAAGTGTAGCAGATTGAGACCAACCATGTTCTTAATGGTTATTCATTTTGCAATTTATGTGGAATTGTTAATGTTCAGCAGCTTTGTTAGCATCATTTATGATCACTCAAATCCATTTCCCTTCAACAACAACAAATTCTTTGTATAATAACTGCAATTTTATAAGGCTTACTTTTGGCACATTACAAGGAAAAGGAAAATTTCATAGTAGCATTCCCAAGGTATTTTGAATTGATGCAGTAATTATAACAGTTTGCTAGTCATGTTAATTGAAGTTTGTTTTCATTAATATATGTGGTTAAACTTAGCTAGTATACTTTGATAGTTAACTGTTGATGGGGCAAAATGAATTATTGTTAAATTAGAACTCTATTATTAATTAATTAATTAAAATTCACAAATCATTATCTCAAAAATTAAAATTCAAAAATCATAAGATTTCATTAGTTAAATTTGATGGGACATGATTAACGCTTCATCAATCTTAAATTGTTTAAGAATTTGTGCTCAGCTTGTAAATCATTATCACCAATTAGTTTCCTACTTTCAATTGAATAAAAGATTTCTCCTGAGGAGAGAGCTTGATGTCAAATTTCTTAATTGGGAGTGAATTGAATGAATTCATCATTGTGCCAATTATTTTTGGTTGAAGGGTATTTCTGGGACTTATTGGTATTGGATTTTTTCCATTCCTGGTTTAGATGACTCCAAACTCTTAACTCTTAGGTTATGTTTAGTTCGTGGTATCTTAGGTATCACGTGGTAATGTCATTCACACTATTTTCTTAGAAATGTTATTTTAGTGGGAATGTATAATTTTTTATTTTTGTCGGAATAAGATTATCATGTTTGGTTAATGTGAAAGACAAGGGGGAAAAAATAATACTTTCCTGGGAAAGTGAACTTTCTCATCCTTTTAGATAAGAATAGCATTCCCACCACTTTCCTACTTGAGTGGTAAAGTGATGGGAATAACATTCCCACCTAAAATTAGATTCCTCTAACCAAACATGAGAAAGTTATTTTCCCTATCTAACTTACCACTAGACTTGTTCATGGGCCGGGCCGGGCCTTAAGATTAATACCATTAGTGTTGTCCAAGCCCGGCCTATTTATAAAACGGGCTTCAAACTTTTGTCCAAGCCCGGCCCATTTATCAAATACTTAGACAAAGGGTAAAATGTCTTGAATTTGGAAAATTAATATGGCTAATTGTCATGAATTTGGAAATTCAAATTGACAAAATGTTCTAATTTGAAGTCTAGGAGGCAAAATGTACATCCTTATAACCCAATAGTTTAGGGGGCAAAAAGGCTAATAAGTCTAAAATAATACATTTCTTCATTCCTATGTTTGGCAATATAATGCATATTGATATTGCTCTCCCTTTTTTTTTTTGCAGCAATCCTATGGCAAATGAAAAATTAATCTGTATTCTTGTTGCAGTGGTTTCATTCCAGTCGTGTGGAATGGTCAGCAAAGGGAACTTACATGGCTAGTATGCACAACCCCTTTTGCT
Organism: Corchorus olitorius; assembly: GCA_001974825.2. Lineage (NCBI taxonomy): Eukaryota > Viridiplantae > Streptophyta > Magnoliopsida > Malvales > Malvaceae > Corchorus > Corchorus olitorius. Next base: position 7,543 of record AWUE01017240.1, read on the forward strand.
TTGTTTGGAAATGTGATCATACCGTTGAGCCCATCACTTCTTGTAAACATGTTTCCAAAGTAATTATATTAGTTTCTTAATTTCTCTTTGTCCTTGCTGATTTTTCTTTTTAAGTCTACCGGTTATCTTTTCTTGATACTTAAGTTGCAATGGTTAATTATTTGCAGGTTCGTGATATCAGTTTCTCCCCAGGGGAGACCTATGTGGTCACATATATGAGGAATATTAGAGAGGTAATTAATAACCCTTTGTTCTTATTAATTAGCAACTTTCCTTGTATGATATATATAAAGGGCTAGCTTTATTTAATTACTATGAAATTACATTGATCAGTCAAGTTCTAACGCTCAAATTTTCAATATTGAAACTGGACAAATGTGAGAAAATATTCCAAGTCCCAACTGAATTTGTAGATATATATTCCAATTGTTTCATCACAAGCAAATTGGCCTCTAATTAGGTACAAGTACTCCCCTTGAACATATTTTCCTTTTAAATTATCATATTAGGGTATCATATATGTCTTTTGAAGAAAATTTGTCTAAAGGTTTTTTGTGTGTGTGATTTCTTTTGCAGATGGAGTTGTGGGGATAAATTCTTAGGATTGCTTATGAGAAACTTATTGACATTTTACCGAACAGATAATTTTGGTCCACTCAATTTGAATTTTGAGATTATAGAACAAGTGATAGATTATAGTTTCTCACCAACTGATCCATATGTTGCACTCTTGTTTTCCAACTTTTTTGAACCTAAAGACGAATTAGCTTGGGTACGCAAGGCTTCTTTAATTTATGAATACTTTTCCAATTCCCTCACTTTTCTTGATTAATTAGTTAAATTTACACCTTGGTTTTGTTATGTGTAGATACATATATGGCAATTGACTGATGATTCAACAATATTGTCACTTGGAACAAGACTTGCAACTTAAACAAATTGCAAATTCTATTGGCATTCTTCTGGTGATTTTCTTGCTACCATTGCTCAAGGAAACGAAGATGATCCAACATATTTGTATGGTTATGTCACAATTACTTGGATGAGGCACCCGGAATTTGCTTCTCAGGTGTTAGAATTAGAGGGTTCAAGTGTTACTGAATTTGCTTGGGAGCCAAATGGTCGTAAATTCGCGATCATTTCTAGTGATAACACTGTCAACTTTTATGCTGTTGATACTTCGCCGCGCGACTTATCTACTTGCCGCATTGTTCTTCCCAACCCTATTAAGGCAAGCAGGCTTTACTGGTCTCCTCTTGGAAACCAAATCATACTTGCTGTGAATGGAGCCTTGAAATTTTTCAATGTCAATGAAAACATATAGCTACTGTAAAATCTAATGCCACCCATGTTGAATGGAGTCCTACAGGAAGATAAATAGTAAATATCTTTTTTGACAAAATGTTGGTTAAATCTAATTGTGATTGATTAATGGGTTTTTAATTGAAGGCTAGGAAGCACGGACACGACGACACAATACGACACGACACGGACACGTTGACACGGTAATTTTTGAAAATCAAGGACATGATACGGGAGACACGGCTATAAAAATATTATATATTATATATATTTAATTAGGTTTACTATCAAAATTATGCTCATATTATGATTTACTATCAAAATTCTACCCTATAATGATGTAAAATGCAAGCCTATATAAAATACAAGCCCAAAAACCCTTATTATTTCATGTTCTAGCTAGCCTAGTTTGTCCAAATCTCCCAAAAGCCCAAACACTTTAGTGGCAGCCGTGTCCCACTGTGTCCAAGGTGTCGTCGTGTCCCACTGTGTCCAAGGTGCCGTCGTGTCCGACACGGATACGACACAGTTACATCGTGTTAGAAATTTTCTGAAATTAGAGAGAAAACAAGACTTATAGGCGCCAAAGTTTCTCAAATACAATATTGCTTGAGAAATCAAATAAGTCGTATTTGGGATACAACTAAGCCACTTAAGAACATCCAAGGAAGAAGTAGAAGAATTGATTGTATTTTCAGGGGATAATCACGTTCCTATTTATAAAACGTGAAACAACACAACCTTTGGAAACCGTCTCCTAAATAAAAGGTATCTATCAGATAAAAGACAGTTTTTGGTAGTTTATACCTATTCAAATAGGTAATCAAATTTTCTTTAAGGAAAAATAAAAAATTAAGACTTTAGAAATTCTCAAGTCATCAAGGCACTTGTCAAAGACCGATAAACTTAGTCTATTGACCTAGGCCCATTAGTAGACAAACCAAACTCAAATGGCCTAAATATCCATTAGCCCACGTGTTATTTAAAGATAACCTTTAAAGCACTTAAGCCTTTATAAACCAATGCCTTTGTATTCCCTTAGCAATGTGGGATTCATTCCACATCAACAAACTATATAACACATCGACCTTACCGGAGTGTCCGTGCTTCATAGATTGAAGGTATGTTAGCAAGGAAGAAGACAGGGTAAAGATATGGTCTGCATATGGAAAACTATTATTGGAGATTGATCCAAGAAATTCATTGTGTCAGGTATGCAGATTGTGTTGTTTTAAACTGTAGATTTGTTTAGTCTTAATTAGTTGACCATAATCATCATTAATTGACGAATGCTATTTGGTGTATAAATTGCAGATGTTTTGGTGCCCCATGCTGAAAACTAAGATTAGGGATAGTGTAGCATATGAAGAGACAGCAATGAAGAAGGTTCATGACTTGAGAAAAAGAGAAATAGAAATGGGCAGTAGGCAGAAGTCAGAACACTTTAGAAATCTTTAGTATCTGTATCTATTTGGTAGATTTCTAGGTAGCCTTTATTAGATATACTAAGGTTAACATAATCTTTGGTTATTTGGTTACTATTTACTATCTTACTATATCTTATAGTTTTTGGGGTCTAATTCTCATAATTGAATTTACTTGCATTTCAATTTAGAAAAGGATCCTCCAAGAAATACTTTAAATGCAAAAGAAAAAAAATAAAGACTTGTAAATGAATTGCCATTACCAATTTAAGGTTATACTAAGCAGGCAAGGAAGTGAGTTGATGACATGAAGTAAGAAGTTGGAGCTGCCTTTGGAGGAGCTCAATACCTTCTAAATAAGGCATGTGAATGAAAAAAAAATTGTGCTAGGAGCTCAATGCCCTTAACCAAGGCTTCGTGAATATAAAAATTGGGCCATGTTGAGTTTTTTTTATTTGAGATCTGACATGACTTGACTTATAAAAATTGGCCGATGTTGAGCTTTTCTTATTTGAAGCCTGACATGACTCGATTTAAGATTAGTTGTGGTTCAATGTCACAAATTAGTCGAAGTTTGACTCAACTTCAAATTGGTCCAGGTTTAATGTAATCACAAATTAGTCAAAATTTAACTTAACTTCAAATTAACCAAGATTCAATGTGGGCACAAATTAATCCAAATTTAATGTGATCACTATATCGAAAGTTAGCACTATTTGAAAAGCAAAGCTAGTAGTGAAATTTTCACTTCAAGCTTAGCTAACATGTAATCCGTCGCCTAATTGAATGATTATACATTAAAAAAAATGATGGTAATTTACCCTTTTTTTTTTTGAGGGGGAAAATGCAAGCAAGAAAGAAAGAAAGAAAGAAAAGGGAAAAAAAAGGAAAACGAAAAAAAAAAAAAGGAAACAATGGAAAACGAGTTAAGCTCCAAAATTAAAAGGGCCTCAGCTTTCTGTTTCACTGCTCCCCTGCTACTGCAAATCGAAACACCATGAATTCTTCTGCAATTCAACCCTCTCTCCCTTCCCAAAACCCTAACTCTAATTTCCCAATTCCCTCCCTCCCCCAAAATCCTAATCCCAACTGCAATTTCACTCTCTCCTCCCTGACCTCCCTCCTCTCTCTCTCCCGCCAAACCCTCAATTCCCATTCTGCGCTCACCAAATCCCCGAATCCTAACCTCGTCCCTTGCCCTTTCAACCCCAACCATCTCCTTCCCCCTGAATCCCTCTTCTCCCATTCCCTCCACTGCCCTTCCCCTCAAAGTCTCGGCATTTACCCCCTAAATTATCGGAATACCCTCAAACCCGATTCGCATTTACGTTCCCAGGATACACATTTTGAAGGTAAACAAAGCTCGGAACTTTGCCTTTCTTTAGAAGATTATTTTGCTGATTTTGGGTCTAATTTCTTTTATAAAGATTGTCCTGGTGCTGTTAATTTGTTTGATGTTGATAACTCCAATAAAACATTTACCTTACCGGGTTTTTTATCCGTTGAATGCGTAAATTTTGATGGTTATAATGAGCGAGAGAATGAGGTTAGTGACAAGACGGGTTTAAGGATTTTAGCTTCAGGTTTATGGGGAATTCGGAGGGAAGTTGAGAGATGGGGTGATTACCCTGTTTCGTATTCGTTTAATGTTGGTTGCGGGATTTTGGGGTCTAAGATGGTGAAAAGAAGTGATTTGAGGAAATGGATAGTTGCCAACTCTCCAAAGTATGGTGTTATTATTGATGGTTATATGGGGGATCATATGGTTCTGTTGGTTAGGTTATGTTTGAAGGCTATAGCAAGGGAAGCAGCTGGTTTGGTGGAATCACAAGTGGCAAATGGAGAACCAAAAGAAAAAAAGTTGGATGCAAATTTGGAGAGGAGAATGCTCGAGTGTCCTGTTTTAGTTCAAGTCTTGATGTGGTTAGCTTCTCAGCTTTCTATTTTGTATGGTGAAGCAAATGGGAAGTTTTTTGCAGTTAATATGATCAAACAATGTGTATTAGAAGGTGCATTGCGGTTGTTGTTGTTACCACTGGAAGAAAACATGACCAATTTACACAATATGGGGCAAGATTCACAGAGCTTGAGTGCTAATGGTGTTAAGGAAATTAAACTTGAGGAGCCAACTGAAAAAAGTAATGAACCAGTTGTTAACATGACCAATTTACACAATATGGGGCAAGAATCACAGATCGTGAGTGCTAATGGTAATAAGGAAATTACACTTGAGGAGCCAACTGAGAAAAGTAATGAACCAATTCAAACAACCAATGAAATTATGGGTGTTGGGGTAATATTTGTATCCCAGGTTGCAGCAGCAGTTGCAGCTTTACATGAGCGGCGTTTCCTTGAAGAAAAAATAAAGCATTTTCGGGCTTCCCAACCACTTTCAAGATATCAGAGGTCAGTTATCATTCTCAGTTTCTTGACTACTGGATTTACTACCAAATATTTGCTTTTAAAGGTTCTGATAAATCTGTCATGCTCACTTCTTCACTTTTTTAGGTTTGCATTTTACGCACTTGACAATTATTTTTTGTATTTAGACACCCACCCATGTCTCTTAGTATTAATTACAACTAAACTGAAATCATTTCTATGAATATTAGAAACATCTTAGCCTGAGATGTCTTAGATTCTTTTGTATAATGGATATTGACATGACTAATGGAGGTCTCCTTGATTGTAGGATGGCTGAGCATACTTATGTTTCACAGAGAGCTGATATGGAGCGGAAGAAACGTTCTAACTATAGACCCATAATTGATCACGATGGGCTTCCTCGGCATGCATTATCTAATGAGGTACAACATTGTATATGCCATAGACTCAAAGTTTTAAGCTGCATTTTGCTTTAAATTTGTATGGTATGCAGCCATTTAGATGTTGTCGTGGCACAAGGCTGAGAGCAGTCCATGGAATCTAAAGTTTGTGTCAGCTTATAGACGGCAATAATCTGTTAAAATTTTATCCACATAGTACTTCATCTCTTGAGGTAAATTAGTGTTGTGACCATTAATGGCTGAAGGGGAGCATAGTTAATAGATTGCTTTTTGATTCATAGCATATACTGCGTACTTTGTTTCACTAGTGTGTTGCTTAATATCTTTCTCTTGATACTACTTTATCTTCTCACATTTATTATTCTGTTTATTCTAGGAAACAAACAGGATTAAAACAAGAGAGGAGATAATGGCCGAAGAACGAGACTACAGAAGAAGAAGAATGTCATATCGTGGGAAAAAATTGAAACGGACAAAATTACAGGTATGAAGGTCTCCCATGTGTTATTGCCTGATAAGGATTCTGCTACCTTGTTTGTGGTTTTATACCTGCTAACTGGCACCTCCTCTATTAATGCTGATAGCTAATTATTATGTTGAGAAAAAAAAAATCAAACCCAGATTAGACTCTGAGAAGAATATTGCATGCTGAGAAATTGAAGAGATTTCCATTTTATGATATCTTATCAATAGTGCTACTCTGAAATTCCATGTATTTATAAAGTCAAATACCTTGGTAAGAAGGATATCTTTTAGGAGTCATTTCTAACAAGACTTTTATATTAGGTAATAAGAGTCATCTCTCTCTCTCTCTCTCTCTCTCTCTCTCTCTCTCTCTCTTAGGTAGTCTTTTGATTTATTTAAAAATACTTTTTATAGGTTATGAGGGATATTATAGAGGAATACACAGAAGAAATCAAGAAAGCTGGAGGGATTGGTTGCTTTGTCAAAGGGCCAGAAGAGGAAGGGTCATTACCATCTGAATCTCCAGTTACTTATGAACGTGCTCTCGATGCTGGTGAACATAGAAAAGGTACCAGTAACATTTCTGAAGCGGCCAGAGGTAGCCCAGACCATAACAGGAGAAGATCACACTATGACCAGCATAGATCTACGAGATTTGAGGATTCTTCAAGTAATGATTTTGAGCAATCAAGATGGCATGACCGGCATGATCTTCTTGAAGATTCGAGGAGAAGCATTAGTAAAGAGCGACATAGAGAAGAGTATGATTCCAGAGCCTCAAAAAGACACAGAGGTTCTGAGCAGTCAGATGAGCGAAGAAGCCATAGGAAGGAACGAGATGATGCAGAATCCAATAGAGCTAAGCACTATGAGAGTGGAAGACGATCTAGTACTTCTAAATATAAGGATTACAAATCATCCTATTCAGTATCTGATTCCTCAGCTGACTTTCGTCTAAGAAAGGATGACCTGAAGTTGGATTCTAGAGATAGGAATCGTAGGGACTCATATAAGAATACTTCAGGCTCCTGGGCACAAGATGGATTTGATGATAGATATAATCCTTCTGAATCTGATGACATGAATGAAGATGATAAGTATGTCAGGCCAGAGTGACATCATGGATGTGCCGGTGGATACTATGCAAGTTAATTACATCCTTATTATTAAGGAGAATCTTTAGTAATTCCTTTTTTCGGGTAAGTTTAACAGCTTTTATCCTCCTTTAGAATCAGATCTGGTGTTTTTATTTAAATATATAAAGTTTCTTTGACATGTTTACTTTAATAACTTTCACTTTGCAGTAAGAAGTCATCAGGCTTCAGCATTCTCAAACTGTATCCTCCTTTGTATCCTTTTTTGTATATTTTGTTTTCTTGTTTACCTGCTGGCAGTTTTTTTATTTTGATGTGCTTCTTGGTTTTTCCCATTCTGAACTTAACCAAGCCCTATTATAGGCATATATTATTTTTGAAATCCTTTGTATCTTTAACATTTTAAAGCCATAGTGTTGGCATCATCTTTTTAAGGACATTTTATTGCCTTTAACTATATTATAATTTTCTCGTGATCATTATTGATTGCTCTGTTTTCATCTAAAGATTGTGTACTGATTTTTGTAAAGAAAGCTTAATGGTGTGCAACCAATATGTAAAAAATACTGAGAAGAATAGGGTTTTGCTAGAAAGGTGTGTCAATCTGTCGACTGTATACATGCCTAATCTTAAGGTGAAAGGATATGGCTTAGACACTGTTTTATCTGTCATGTGTCTTTTACTAGTAGGTTAGTAAAATTTAAAATGTTCTGTGTTACGCTTAATTTGTTTTTTCTGCCGTACTTTCAAGATGATGCAGATGACATGTTACACCTTGCTACTTCTCGTTGTTAGCAATGTTGCTATGCTCTGATTTATTTTATGTGCTTTCTATGATGAGATCTTTATTTTCTGCTGTTTTATGGTCAAAATTTATTAAATTGTCCAGTATACGTGTACATATATAAAAGATTGCCGAAAGGATAAGGGGCAAATCTTTTGCTTTTTGGTACATCGTGAAATAGGCAAAACCTTTTGCTAATGCAGAAATACATGATGTTTCTATCTTTGACATTAATTGAGGAGCTTACAGGTTTGATATGATATGGTATCTTATAGCCTGAAAGCCAAAATTCTCAGGCAAGCGTCTCCGTGTCATCTTCATTGTTGTTGTCATTGCTATTGTCATAATTAATGTTATGATGCTGTTAATGCATATTCTCGCTGTCTTTCATCTTTATATTGTTTGTAAGGGAAGTCTCCTTGATTTCAATTTGCTTACGGCACATGTTCTTACTTGTAGATGGCAAAGGATGACTTTTGGGAACAAGTTTGTTCGGCCCAACACTTGCCAGAGATTTTGGTATCAAGAATGGTGTAGAATTTGATGAGGAAAATGATATATAGTTGTAGGCAGTTAAGCTTTCCTTCTAAATTCAATTTCACTTGTTGAAGTAATATCATCTTTTGTTTTTGTCTTCCTGCTAAACATGGAAATTTATTTGTAGTGTGTACATTTATTTAATTGTTAGAATCTAGAGGCTACAATGAATGAGAAATGGGATTTCTTTTTTTTTTTTTTGGGTTAATTATTGAGTCCCATCTTTCTATATCATTCAAGCTCTCCAAAGAAAGATTGTTTGCAATAAATCTTGCTTGTTTAGGGAAAAGTTTCAGGTTGACCATCATTCTCCATATTTGGCTCTCAAGGACGAGCATTGATGATTCTGAAGGGAACGTCGTCGTATAGATTTTCTCCTATCATGTCACTTTTTCTTTATTTATTGTCAATTAATTTTAAAAAATTGATTCTTAATAGTGATATATTGATATATTTAATCAAACTAAACTTTAGAATGACACCAAATCAACAAGTTAGCAGCGTTAACATCATAATAACAATACTAAATCATTAGTTGATTGAAGGAATGAATTGAATCATCATGTTTAAAATGCAATACCCCATAAGTTGGACCATACAATTTTAATATTCTTTTTCTTGTATTATGGACAATGACCCAAATTTGAAATGCCTGAACCCACCTATAATTCACCATCTTTGAACAAGTTGTCAAATCAATTTGAGTTTGTTTGAAAACAAGTGGATTAAAAGATTTCCAGTAAAGAATTCTAAGTTCTCAAGAAAGTTGAAAACCTGCACAGTAAATATTACCAACTCTATTGTTTATTGTTTTTAGCTCAAAATCAATGATGCAATTGCAAGTACAAAGGTTTTTTTTTTTTTTTTACCTAGCAACAATTTATTTTCATATAGTTATAATTTAGTAGTACTTTTTTTAACAATTTTATAATTAAATAATCTCCATTATCCTCTTTTAACTTTTTCTTTTTGTTTTCTTGAATTTAGCCATGTATGATTTGCTCAATGAGAATTTAGAAGTTAATATTAAGAGTAAAAATTTATAGTACATGCACATGTTTATGTAAATCAATCATCAAACTTTATTCTTTATTGTTTATCCTATAAATATGAAATGATTCAAACGTAATGATTTCATTATCCCAAAATTCAACACTTCTTCTCTTTCAATTTGAAGCTTATTAGAGAAGTGAAGCTATAATATAGAGCCCCCACCTCATACAGTCACCTAATATGGTGGCTTTCATACCCATTTTGATTGATGTCTTTGATGTTCTGTCAATTATCCCAAAGTGTTGTTACTAGTATTTTTATTTCGATTTTTGTCATCATCATTTGAATCTTAAAGAAAATATTGAAATTTTGAGTTAGTGAAGAATTGATGAAGGATAAAAATAATTTTTTTTTGATTTTATAAAGAATTTGGCTAAAAATTAGAGCCGTTTGGAAGTTTTTATCAAAAGTAAAATGGTAGAAAGTCTTTCTACAGAAAGTTTAGAATTTGAAAGTTTTTTCTTAAGAAAATATTTTAGCATGTTTGTTTAACCTTTAAAGTTTAAATTAAATTCCTAAGAAAGTAAAGTTAAATTTATTAAAATACCCTTTGATGAATATTTTAAAATTAAAAACAAGATCCTTTTAAGTAATTTTGTTTTAAAACCACTTTCATGAGAGAAGTGAGAAAGTGCTTTAACACCTCCCTGGTGTTAAAGCACTTTCTTACTTTGGAGAGAAAGTATTTGGGTCAGTTAAACTTTCTTACCCTAAACTTTTTCTAAAAAAAATAACCAAACATGCTATAAAGTTATTTCGTACCCTATACTTTCTATAGAAATTGATTTAGGCTGCGTTTAGTAGAGCGGTGCGGTAGCGGTGCAATTGGCACTGTTTAGCAATTGTACAGATGAGATTACACTATACAGATTAGATTAGGTACTGTACATATGAGATTATTAGAGCAACAATTGAAACGGAGTTTACACTTAAACTCTGTTTGGGCTCAAAACGGTGCTAAAATGGTTACAGATACACAACCTAAATTACATCAAAACAAACGGACTCTTAGTTTATATCGAATGGATAAAAGGAGAAGAAAATAAAAATATGAGAGGAAAAAAGGGATTTTTTTTTTTGGAAGAAAAAAGGGTTTATTCCTACCATATTTTCTAATCATGATTAGTTTTAATCATAATTTGCCAAATATGAATAACTTGAACCTTTGGATTCTCATCTCAAAGTCTAGACTTCTTTTTCCTATTATTATTTTTTGGATTTTATTCGTATGCTAATTTTAGCAGATTCAAACAAAATTATACAGACTAATACAAACATAAAAAGAAAACACACAAAAGTTTGAGAAATAGAAGGTTCTTTAGACAAAAAATAACACTCTTACATAAATCTACTTGCATGGCAACAAATTATTGGTCAGCCAAGTCTTAGCTAATCGAATTTCACTGTCACCAAAATTGCATACCTTCCCCTGTAATATAATCATCTCTCTTTAGTTGACAGCATCAGCAAATTTAGTTGAAGTATATATAGCACAAAAATTTGCTTTTTTCTCATAAAATTTTCTCCTATTTTCGTTTTTCAGGAAGAAAAGAAAAAAAAAAAAAATGCAGTTTCAAAGCAAACTTACAAAGAAAGAACAATAAGAAAATTCACTGATTTTTTTTTTCTTTTTCTCTTCTACCAAACAGAATCCCTCTTTTATTTATTATTGGTATTAAACCAAAAATTTGTTTCCTTTTTCTTCCCAAGAAGCGAGAACCTGGTTTTTCTTCAAAAGCCAAAACAGGGGAGAGTGCAGAGCAAACTAGAAGGAAGGAATAAGAAAATCCATTGAATCAACTCAAAATTTCAATCTTTTCTTTCCCTAAAGAAAAACCCAAATTCGTTTTCTTTAATCAGGTGTTAAAATTTCGTTCCTTTATATTGTGAAAAGTTGTAATGGCCAAACAAGAGGAGTTAGTAGCAGCAGGGGAAGAAACAGAGTTAAAGAAAGAACTTGAAAGGATTGTGAAGATGATTCTTGAAGAAGATGATTATGGGATTGAGACAACCATTGAAGCTATAAGAATCTTGTCATGTCTAGCAAACTTGAAGATGAAGAAACCGGTTGGTCTGGGGATTGATGATAAGGTTCTGTCTGATAAATTTAAGTGCCCTCTTTCAGGGGAAATCATGGGTGATCCTGTTGTGTTGGGTTCTGGCCAGGTAAGCCTTCAAACTTCATTTTTTTTTTACTTTGATTTTTCTTTCTCATGTTTTTAGACTACTTGGGTTTTGGTCGGTTTGTTTTATATTTAAATTTCTTGTATTTTAGCCATTCATCCTTTTCAGTGAATAGAAGTCTTATTGGGGTGGAAAATTTCAAAGTATTTTGGCTTTGTAGAAAAGATTTTTGGTTTACCTTATCAGTCACTCTGGAAATTATCAAATCTTTTGCATGACTTAGTTTTTATTCGTGGATTGTTTTAAAAGTTGTATATGTAAAGCCAAATTCAATTTTGGGTTTTAGTGTGATTCAGCCTTTAGTAGCAATTCCTCATCATAGTGAATAATTGGGTCCATGTCCTTTTCAGCAGAGTTGTGACTGAATTTTGTAAGGATTGAAGTACATTGTTAAATCTTGTTCATGCAAATATCTTTTGTGGTTTGTATATACATGTTCTTTATGTTTTCTTCTTCTGAACTAAGTAATTTGGAAGAAATTCTTGCTTGCCAGCCTAATAACTTGAAACTCCTATGATTCAAAACCTGATAAATAGTCATATATAGTCTTGGTATTCCTTTTTTCTTGTCAATCATGTGCTTTAACAGTTAATTTTAATGATTTTCAGACTTATGATAGGCCACACATCCAGAAGTGGTTAAATGATGGTAACCTAACTTGCCCTCTCTCAAAACAAGTCCTCACACACAGTATTCTCACCCCTAATTGTTTGGTCCGAGAATTGATTTCGCGTTGGTGTAAAGACTGTGGCATTGCATTGCCAAAGTCTTATCAGGACAGTGATGGAGATGTAATTGCTGAAGTAGACCGAATTTACTTGAACTCGTTGCTGGAAAAGTTGTCATCTTCCCTTTCTGATCAGAAGGAAGCCGCTAAGGAGCTTCGGAGACTAACCAAGACAACACCATCCTATCGGGCAGTGTTTTGTGAGTTTAATGATGCCATCTCTAGATTGCTTAGTCCGCTGTCACAACGCGAGGTTGAGTCTGACCCTGGTCTCCAGGAGGATTTGATCACTACAGTTTTGAACCTTTCAATTCATGGCAGCAACAAGAAAGTATTAGCTGAAAATGCTGTTGTCATCCCTCTTCTTAGTGAATCTATGAAGTTTGGAACCATTGAAACAAGAAGAAATGCTGCAGCCGCTCTATTCTCATTATCAGCACTTGATTCCAACAAGATCATAATTGGAAATTCTGGTGCTCTTGTGCCTTTACTTGAACTATTGCAGGAAGGTCATCCTTTGGCAATGAAGGATGCTGCCTCAGCAATATTTAACTTATGTATTCCACCTGTGAATAAAGCAAAGTTTACTGAGATTGGGGCAGTAGACATAATCCTACAGAAGATCAAGGATGGGATACTTGTGGATGAGTTGTTGGGAATTCTTGCACTACTATCTACACATCACAGCGCTGTTGATGAACTGGGGGATCCTGATACTTTGCAGTGCTTGCTTAAGATCATAAGGGATAGCGATTCTGAACGTACTAAAGAGAACTGTGTCGCTATCCTATACGATATGTGTATAAAAAACTTGGCTTTGTTAATGGTGATCAAGACAGAAGAAATTAGAAAGCATACTCTAGCTGAACTTGCAGAAACAGGAACTCCAAGAGCCAGAAGAAAGGCCGGTGGCATCCTTGCGAAAATATTTAAAGCTTTTCCATCTACACATTCAGCTTGAGGATCAAACAAACCCCAAAGGGAAATCATTTTTTGTACATGGGTCTTTTTTTTTACATTCTGACATAATATGCAGCAATTCAAGCTGAATCACCTATGTAAAAAGTTGACATGTCTATAGAAAAGTTTCATATATACTCATATCAGGCAAGTTTTGGTCCAAAAGATTATCATAGATAAGTTAAAAACAGAGTGAAAGTTTTATAATTCAATGGAAGTTGGCATATCTCTGTCTTTCTGAATTCTTTACTCTCTTCACCGGTATCATTTTCTAAACACCAATGGAAGAAAGAGGGCAGGCAGTTTTCTGTGAATGAGTCTAATTAAGGTTAGTTGCTGGAGCTGTAGGGTTTTCAATATTGTTCCTATCAATACCAACTTTTTAGAGTGTCGGCACCATATTACTAATTGCTTAATGTTTGATTAACCATTACTACAGAGTTTCTAATCCGAACCCGACACTTTAATTAAATACTCAAGTACATTAGCTTATCAACAAGACAAAAACCAATTGCCTGGCGGCTAGAAAATTTTAATCTTTTGAAATAATATAAAGATATTGAAAAAGTGCCCATTTGATGTTGAAGTCTAGAGTGTAACACCATGCCTCTGACTTGTAATTCCATCATCCTGCAATTCTTTTTATCTTATAGTTTCACTGTTCCACCTTCTGCTATGGAATTAGCATTAACAAACATATAATTTTAAACTTGTAAACTTTTACAGCCAAAGATTAACAACCTGTTATTATTATATAGATTATTATATAAAGAGATTTTACCAATACCAAGAACTTCTTGCGTCTGGTTCTGGTATTAGGTAAGAGTAAATATATCACATAGCAGAACCTTGTTCCATTTTAAGAATTCTTTGTCGGTGACAAAACATTAGTTAGTATATAACAGCTGTAGCTGTCTTTAGTAGTACATTTGAAAAGCCAAATCATTGTTCCGAAAATTTTCAAACATTCATTCTTGCATTGACTCTATTACTGTCATGCCATAGTCATAATTGGTAAATGATGACTGTGTTGCTTACAATTTTCATCTTTATAGTGTGTCTATATTAAGACTCAACGATCAAAACATATGAAACAACCTAAAAATCAATTGAATGTATCCACATATCGTGTCGGGTAGATATCTGTATCTGATACTCATCCTTGACTCAAAGTTATGTAGTTTTGGGTATCTGTCTCTATTTAATTACAGTAACTTTGTACTAAAATTGACTGCAAGTGAACATCATGTAAAGGATTCAATTGCGAGAGCTAATTTGGGTTCTACAGACAATATGGAATGAGTTTAAGGATGGACTGTCATTATTAGCTTTTATAAGAATCTGATGGAGACTAGATAATGCCAACCACTGCTTGCTAGAAGACATGTCAAGTTGATAAACAATGTAGAAACTAGGTACAAAGTAAACATAAATGTGTTGTTTAATGGTCCGGTCGTTAGGTTGAGGCATGGTTGTTTAGTAAGGAATCAATGTTTTGTTGTGATTTATGACAGGGTGAGCAGATAATAAATTGATGTCAATTTCATGTGAATATGATGTATTTGGAGTGTTATCAAGACATTGTTTAAGCAATGTCTGTGTTTTGCTTTGGTTAAGTGGTCCTTGTAAAGAATGGGAGCTACCCTTTGAACTTGACAAGCAATATTTAAAAAAAGAATGGTCCAAAGCTTATGAAGTTAGTTTAGAACTTTATTCTCTGCTAAAAAAATTGCTTTTCTTGATAATAAAAACCCAAATTTAATGGACCTTTCTTCTAGATATCCAATTGCCATATATATATGCCCATCAAATGGACTTTTAGAAAGTATCATATGGATTGTGTATCAATCCACCTCTTTCTCTGAAACCAAACAGATAAAAATGGAAAGCAGAAGCCCACAAATGAGTTTTTTCTTCCAATATATTTTCCCTGAAACCAACAAACTGGTGGCTGAACTTGTTGCAGCCAATGAGAACTCAAAATTTTCTGCAACCAAGAAATCTTTCATCATAAGCATAATAATACATTCAACAGGAATAAATAGCCTCAATTGCTTTTGTTCAGATTAATATGCAAACCTTCTGACAATATCCAATAGTATCTTAATTTTACAAGATAATTTAGGATAGATAGAGAGAGCATTATGTCTTTGGAGCAACATTTTCATATGAGGCTAACAAGCACACTGCCAGCATCCAAGACCCTCATTGAGTACTTAATTCAAGATCATGCCAGATGTTTCCATCCACTTGTTGAGTCTCCTGATCTGAAAATTTAGCAAATTCAAAATAAAAAGACAAAGATTAAATCAATTCTATCTGTTGCAAAGCAATATAAAAGTTAATAGCAGAAACATGCAATATTGCACATGTTTGAACACTCTCCATTAATTCTCAGCCATATATAAACAAAGAAGAGACATGAGAATCAACACAAGGAATACATGGATATATTGTCATAATGCTATTGCTCAAAAACAAATGTATAATCTAGTTTGATAAACATACTTGAGTCTTCAGTATCATCGGTTCGAGCAACCATTACAGGAGGCAGTGGAAGTTCTGCATTCATTAGTTACAAAAAACAAACAAATCAGCTACAAAGGAACTACAAAAAATCATATAGGAGCATCATTCCATGCCCTAATCAAAAACAAGCAACATAGAATCGATAGGTAATCATGTTTTTCATTAAAAAAAAAATGAGAAGCAAAAAATTGCTCAAGCATAGGCCCAATTGCAATTCACCACCTACAAATTCTGCTTTTCGATGAAACCATTGCATAGCAAGAAGCAAAAACCATTTTGCAAAAAGGGGGAAGGATCCACTTTTGTTTTTACACAATGAATTCCAAAACCACACATGAATTAGCAAGCAGATTTTAACATTAACAATACCTTCAGCAGGCAGAGTCTCTCTCATCCATTCCTCATCAACAATATCTATAAGCATGCCAAGGCTAATTGATTCTGCCATCTTTTGCTCTACACTCAGCAACTACCCTTCAAAAACCGCAAATTCAATACCCCAGATGTTAAAAAGGATTGGAATTTTATTAGTTTTAACAATAAACATTCTTCCAAAAGAAAACCAACAAACAGGAAGTTACATATGCAGTGTTCTTTTGCTTTGAATTATCAAACCCATATCGAAAACATAACCTTATTCGAAAAAATTTCTTCCTTTAGCAAAAAAAGGAACAAAATTGGTTCAATTTCAACCTTTTTCTTTCTGGGAAGTGAATTACTATAGTTAAGAGACATTTAGTCGAACATGTCAAAGGCAGAATAGAGCGGGAGGCACTTACAATTGATAAATTGAAAGCCCAGATAATCCAAACTGAAAATGGATACTTTTTTTTAGTTAAATTTTGAATAAGTGAAAATAAAGTTAACAATAAAAAAAAAGGGAGAAAAAAAAAGAAAGAAAGAAAGAAAAAGAAAGAGAAAATGAAGTTAAGGCGAAGAAAGCGTACCTGACTACCTGTTTAACTGGTGACTGACGATGAAATTTTCTTAGGATGTTGTTCTTCAGTTAAAGAAACTTCTAAACCGTTGTTCCTTGTCGCTCGCTTCTTCCAAGTCTTTGACTCTTTTTTTTTCACTTTTTCTCTTTTCTTGTTTATATTATAAAATTATAATTTCAAGTTTTTTTTGGGTGAAACATAGAATGATAAAAATTTAAAAAAACTTCGGTAGATTGTTGCGAGCGCTTTTTTTAAAAAAAATGTTTAAATTAAGGCCATACATTTTTTAAAATGTTCAATTTAGGATCTATTTTTTTAAAAAAGTTAAAATCTGCAAAATTGGTTCAATTAAGAGTCTCCTGCCCAACGTTAGGCCCTGATATGAGCTCTTAATTAAAATTATGAAATTGACGGCAAGCTTTTAATTAAGCCGATTTTACAAGGTTAGTCCTGATTTGAGTTTTTTTGAACAATATACTTTAAACTAAGCATCTTTGCAAACATTGGACCCTTATATGAACAATTAGCCTTATATGAACTAAGCCTCTTTTTTTTTTTGGACTCGTTCTCTTGGAACAAAAACTCAAATACTTGTTTAAAATGGGCAAATCGGTCACATTGTTAATGTCACCACCAGTACCTTGGAGGCAAACTGACCGAATCTCAATTTTCTCATGCCGTTTAAATCACCACAAGCAAATCCTCAATATTCTTACCTTTCTTTTGATCAATGGAAACGGTGCATAACTCAAGGACTCCAGAATAATTAGCTTAAACTCATCATTATGAGAGTCATTTTAACAAAAGAGGAGGACACAAGATTTGTCGTGAAATTCTCGTTGAAAAAAAAATAAAAAAATGAAAAAAAAAAACACTTGGAATATCCAGAGGAATCTAACAAAAATAGTTTTTCAAAAATAATTTTCAAAACTCGTTTTCATGAGAAATGTTCTTTAATGAAAATGTCCAATCACCATTTTACAGATATTGAAAAACCATTAAAGTGGATCCATTCTCCATGAATGGGTAGCAAAAGCTACTACTTGTTGAATTGGAAAAACCATTAAAGCTCAATTTACATTAGATTATAAAGGGAATTTACCGGATGAAGATTTGAAAACATCGGAAGGTTCAATTTTTAAATGAAGGGAGTTAGATTTATTCCATGAACTCAGTTTGTCGAAGCCTAAGCCACACAAGGTACATTTCCCTAACGAAAAAGCTTTCAACGCGGCCCACAACCCTGAAAATCCTGACAATGCTGAGAGTGATCTTGTTCTCACTCACAATACGACCTTCCTCCCAGGACCTTGCTCTCAGCAGAACCAGGGCCTTGTTGCTCTCCAAAACAACCAGGCCCTTGCTCTCCCTCCCCTACACTCGGACAAGTATGTGAAATCCTCATTTTTCTTGTCTCTTTTTTTTTGTTTAATGTGACATTTTTTGTTTGATATAGGGTTCTGGAGGACCTTGACCAGGACTAGGACGTACATGCCCAGCAGGACCAAAACCCCCTGCACCTTGCTCTAGAGCAGCATGTGAAATCCTCCACCTCTTTCTTTGCTTGTCTAAACTATCTATTTCCTTGTCTTGCTCCAGTGGAATTCTCACCTTTTCCTTTGTCTGCCTTATTTGTTGGTCTAATTTGTTTCTTTGACATTTTCTATTTGTTTTATAATTGAGGAGTACAATACCAAATTAATTCACCTTCTTCAAGGCCACCGTGAAAGAATCAATGGTGGAGTGAATGAGTCTCCCATGTTCCGCCCGAAGTCAATTTTCTTCGGCAGGGTTATCCTTTCTTTTCCCAAACATTTTTTCGAATACACTTTTTTTATGTAGAAGTACGTTTTTTTAGAACTGAAAAGCCTGTTGTTGATCTTTGTGGCTCTTGTGGCCGAAGAGTAAAGCTCACCACCACCTTTGTATGTAGATGTGGTGAGCGATTTTGTCAAACCTAACGCTATCCCAAAGAGCACAACTATGACTTTGACTTCAAGAAGGCCAGACAGGAGAAGCTTGTGAAGAAAATCCAGAGATTAAAGGTTCAAAATTAGACAAGATTTAGGAGTTTTTCTCTTAGTTATACCTTTATAAAGGAAATATTTTGTTTCCGCAAAAGAGAAACAGAGAACTATTGTAACCGAAAAAGTGGAAGAAATCAAAAGAAAGAGAAAATTCATCAATAACATTGAAGGCCACATTGTTTGGTCAAAATCTATGTAATCATTATATGTATATTTGAATAGAGAATACAATTTGTGAAGTACATTTACCATCTTGGGGTAGTTTATGAGGTGTCAGTTTTGCCATGTCATTCTTGATTTCAGTCCTTTTGGTAATTCTTCTTGCCTTCAGTTTCCTGTTCAAACTTGCCATGTCATTCTTATCCGTTTGAGACCTTATATTTGACAGTGAATCTAATTGATCACAAGTTTTTGGTTGTTCAACAAGTGGCCTGATTCTAGCTACAAGTTCTCAGGGTAGATTTCAATACTCATTTGTTTAATGAATTCATGATAATCCTATGATAAATCTTATGAAAATGGCAAGTTTCCCGTGAGCTTTGTTAGACGTAAATTGTATGAATGTGTTATTGTGTATGGTCAGTTGCCATTAACTTTTCTTTGTCATTTCTCCTTCAATCTTTCTTTCTATATCTTTGATACATTAGATGAATTAAGTTTTCCATAATAGTTGATGTTGCATTATTTGAATTTCTTCATATGATCTCTTTTCCCTTTCTCCCTTTCTTTTTGGATAGGGAGAGCTATCATTTGATCTTTGGCAATAAACTGTTTTTTAAATTTTTATGAAGGTTGCAAACTAAACTAACAGTGATGGTAAGTGAAGGAACCAACTATGATGGAATGACCATTGAAATTTTGCAGTGGCGTCGTATAATGCTTTATCCTTATTATTTTGTAGGTTAAGGCTTCAGAAGGATCTTCTGAATGGGAGAAAGGAAGATTAGTGAATTCAAGTTTGCATTTCCAGAATTCAAGATTTGTCAAAAGCAAATAATAATTCCACATGGTTCCTGTAGCAAGTAAGTCTCTCGATACAACAACATTTGAACTTAATATATTTTGAACTTAAACTGCTTGACTCAAGCTTTGGGCTTTTCTCCCTTTCTACAACATTTTAGTGGTAGAGGAAAGCAATCATGAAGCCTCTGGATTGGGATTCTTACAGCATTCCTTTTTTACCAAGAGGTTGCTGCCTCCTTTAATTTTAATGGAACAGAGCTATCAATGATTGAGGCTTACAAATATGGAGTCTGCAAACTTGATTACAATCCTCTCATGGTTGGACTCGCTTATTATTTTTGCTCATGCTTTCTCTTTCATTTCATATCCACTTATTCAGTTATGTTATTGGTTCAAGAAGTAAATCACCGACTTTTAAGTTGATGTGAAATATTACGAATGTTGAGAGAAACTCCATGTATTCAGCTATCAAGCTTTATATGCATGATCCAATTTCAGAAATCAAATTAAGGCGACATTCTTGCAAATACTTGGAGGGAATGTCTTAGGTAATGGAGTATGAAGAATATTATTGCCGATGAATCCGATTCTCATCATCCTTTTGGCAAGCCTGTGATGTACTCTCTCTCTCTCTCTCTTATATATATATATATATATATATATATAT
>AWUE01017241.1:0-32879 GCA_001974825.2 Corchorus olitorius
TATCTCACATATATATATACTTTTCGAAGGAGCAATCTGAAACTTGGAGCTACTAAGATCCTAAAATATCATATTTGTATGTTGTAATTAGAAATTAAAAGTCAAAATCAAAGATTTTGATGTGATTGTATAGTGCTCTAACCGATTTCAGTACTAGATGTTTTTAAAACCCAAAAATTCACACTGTGATAACACTAATGTCCGCGCGGCATAGCGTGCGGGCCTTTTACTAGTAAAATTAAATTGGAAGACTCATTAAGCAAAACATTTTCCTTGAACTATATATCAACTCCTTTAATTCAAGAATAATGTCAAGCATTCCTTCTCAGCCACGTGGCCCAAAGTGGGGCTACCCACTTGACAAGTGGCAATTCCTCCATGATTTTTTTCTTTTTCAATTTTTTTAGTTTTTTATTTAATAAATTGGACTTTCTTTTTTCGACTTTCGAGTTTCCAGTAATTTCGGTCTCGAGTCATTTGCCATTCGGATTTCAGGTATTGCCTTAATAATTTTTTATGTTTTATTGGTTTTCTAAACTTTTTAGTATTAATTTTTGGATACATCTTTTCTCGAATATAATGGTCTAAAAATTATTAATAAATGGATAATTATTTGATACACTGTCAATGTAAATTTTAAACTCCATAAGTGAGTTTAGGAGTTGACACATACACCATTCTTTAATTAATTTTATATTTAATATTTAAATTGTTTCCTTAAGGACATATGTCAACCATTTAACCTTGTATGTATACTTAGTTAAACTCCACTAACAATGTATTGTGTAAGTTGGAAGCTCAAATTTATAGCATGTATTTAAGTTAAAATTAATTCATCAAATAAAATGATTTCTATAATTTAAAGCAGCAAATAAAAATGATTTATATAGTATTTAAAGTTTAAACCACTTTTTTTTTGGCAAGATAGTATCTAAACCAGTTTATAAGGTGAAAATGCTTGATTCAAACCAAGATTGTCTCAATTAATTATACTACTAGTTTGTTTATCTAGTAAAATAACCTTTGAGATCGTAGGTCAAAACTTTGTTCTATGAGCCAAACATATTGACCTTCTCTTTTTAAGGGGCAACATTCATGTATTCCAATGTCACATGTTTCTAAGATTTTTTATTGTTATGAAAATACTTAGATTAATTTTCTAAGTATTACTTTAAATTTGAAAAACAATCGTTCATAACCACCATCCTTCTCTTTTTCATCATATGAATATGAATAAAAAGTCACTCTAAAAGCTTAGTAGTAAAACATTTTTCCAAAAAAATGTAAAAGCTTTGCAAAATTGCAAAGGAAAAGTGTGTTCAAACTCTTTTTTTGTTCATTCATCAATAGGATATGGAGGCAAGTGGAACAATTCAAGATGAACTATTCATCACCCTTTCTTCACACTCACATTTCTTTCTTTATATTTTCTTTTTTCTTTGGTAGAAATTTTGAATGAGCTTTAAATGCCTAATTTGCCTAGATAAGATAAGGGACAAATCATTTAGCAACCATTTCTAACTACAAGCTTCTTTTTTTTCTTGGCTAGAATTAAGAGACATTACAAGCTTAATTTAGTCAAAAACATTTTAAAGAAGGAATAAATGACTAGACTAAACTACATTATCTAGTTTTTCCATATATAAACATATTGCAGGAAGAAACAGTATTTCTCCCTTCAAAAGTTCAAAGTCAGAACTTCATGTTGCACAAGCTGGCACCAAGCATGAAAAGAATCCTGGCATTTTCTTCTGCATATGGAACAACAAAATTAACATGTCAAAAAAAAAAAAAGCTTTAACAGAACAAAAATTCTAATAGGTGGACTTTGTTATTGCCTAAGGTTGTAGTAACAAATTTTGCCTACCCAACCCAATGTAGACCTCAAGTTTGGAGATAAACATGAAAACCCAAAAGCATTTGTTTATGTTTATTTTTTTAAAAATGGGAAAAGAGGAGCTTTTCATATTTGAAAAGGATGAAAAAGACCCTCCCATTAATGACTTTGACACCATGGTTTCATGAGGTCCATGAGAAATTTTAAAAAGAATCAATTATAGTGTGATTTGGTATTGAAAATTGAATGTTTGATTCTACATATTCAATATTTTATCTAATTTTCTCAACAACCAAAGAGAGTTGGCAAGAAAAAAATGAAACCCATGTTGAAAAATTAAGAAAAAATGAGACTAAGATAGATAGAGACTTACTCGCTTGGAAGAGTGGAGGAGCTCAGGGGGAATTTTGTAAAGATCTTCATCAACAGGTTTAGGAGGCCTAACAGGCAAACGATTGGCTATAACGACATCGTTTTGGAGCTGCTTGCTTCGATTTGCATTATTTTTAGTAGTCACATGGTGGGGATATTGATGCTGTTGTTTCCTTGGCGGTTCAGTCACGTCACAAACTCTCCCCGCCTTCCTTTGCTCCTTAACATGCGGCCCTCTCTTTTCTCTAACCCTACTCACCTGCTAAATTCCACCACTCACTCCATTATTTCCAACATTTGAATTTGATTTATAATTCTAATGATCATAGTAATAATTTAATTCTTGGTGTGCTACAAAAAATTTAGAGCTCATTTGTCATCGTTTTTGTTTCCTGTTTTCTGTTGCCAATTTCCTGTTTTTGGAAACAAAACAGTGAAAACATGTTTGCCAGACTGTTTCCGTTTTCAAAAATTTTGGAAACAGAAACAGTGTTTTGGAAAAAAGTGGAAATAAGAATTTTGTGTTTTCATGTTTTTCCAAAACACTTCCAAAACATAGAAGCACAGTGATGAACAACTCACATGCTTTTTAACCATTTTTTCTTTTACTTTTTTGTTTAAAAACATACAATTAAATTGTATATCCAAACATGTTTTTGTTTTCAAAAATTGACAGCGCAACAAAAACAAAACGAAAACGAAACAAAAACAAAAAACAGAAAAACGAAAACGAAACAAAAACAAAAAACAGAAAAACGAAAATGATACCAAACGACCCCTTAATTCTTGGTGTAATTGTGTAAATCCTTATCTACTATATTAGATTCCGATTAATCTGATATCGAGTCCCGGAAATCATCTAATAGCATTGATTTGTATGTATATGAAACATGCCAAACTTACTAACATGAAATTAGTAAAAATTGTATGAATGGCCAAAAATTAGATGTGGGTATACTTCTAAATTTTGTAATCCGTCTCGACTGAACTCTTAATTTCCGTGATCAGAATAACAGGCAGTCTCAAATACATTTCAAGAAAGGTGAAATGTAATGCATGCTTATTTGTTTGCTTTTCTATCAAATCTAGAACCAAAAAAGGCAAAAAAGATTCTTAAGTTAAAAACTATACTAGATTTTACTGCAAAACATTTTCAGATTGGAAGAGAAGTTCCCAGAAATGGGATTGAACTTTTGAAGACACATATCTATGCTTTACTCAATTTCGAAAATGTCCACACTGTGCAAAGACATGAGTTAAACAGTTGTTCTGCAGAAATCTAAGACATGACTGACTCATCATTATCTTTCGTTTTAAATGTTTTTTTTCTACTTTACTTACACCAGTTAACTAATTAACAAGCTGAAACAGCAAAATCAACAGTGCAAAACTATTGAACCAAAAAAAAAAACAGAGAGTTAAAAACTAACCTTTCTAGGAGGAGCAAGGTTACGAGAATGTTTCCTTAAATCAACAGCATACAAATCAGAATTAGCAACATAAGGGTTCGATTCTCCTGATGAAGAATTACTGAAACGAATCAAACCAGCTTGTCGAGCACATTCAAAGTACTGAGTTATAGGCAAGTCATTTGCATAATCCCAGTCTCCAAATGCCGGTATCTGCCCACTTCTCTTGCCAAAATCCTAAAAAACAATTCAAACCCCAGAAAAGAATTAGCCCTTTTAGAGAGATTGAAGATTCAAAAAAGTTAAAAAGAAGAAAAGGAAAGAAAGAACTTACATTATCCATTGTTGGTGACAGCAAGAATGAAGAAGAAGAAGAAGAAGCTAATATAAAAGACAAGAGATGGAGAGATTGTAAAAAAAAGGTGTTTGGATTTTGGACTTGAAAAGGTTGTTTTTAAGGGAAAGAAAGAATTGAGTTGAGAGAGCAAAAAGGTGAAAAAAGCAAGAAATATGGGGATACTCAAGAAAGCTACAGAAGATATAAATTCTACTAGTTCAGAGTGTTTACACAGAAGAAGAGAATCTACAAATAAAGATAGAGTTCAGCTCTTTTTTCTTGTTGAGAGTGGAAATTACTATATTAATATTAATAATAATAATTAAATTAAAAATTCAAGCAACAAAATTAAAAAAAATTAAAATAAATTACTACTAGGAGAAAGAAGAGGAGACAGAAGTCTACTATTAGGGGCTTGATTTGTCAACTTTTTTTTTTTATTATAATATATGGTGCAACTTTCTTGTCCAAAGTCCAAACCTTGATCCCATGCCTTTGCATTTATTTTATTTATTTTCTAATATGCTTCTGTTTTTGTTTAATGTGGGTCACGCGGTTAAGTCAGGACATGGGGCCGACCGACCCCCTTTGAGAATGCAGGGAAGGAAGTGTTCACAGTTCATTTGGTACTTAATAGTAGTAACTGTTAAGAGAAGTTGGTGAGGTTGCAGTCCCAAACTGAAAAGCCAATTTTTATGGGGTATTATCATAGTAGATTTGTTCTTTGTTTCCAAAGAATTTTTATTTTTTGGACAAAAGGGTTACATTAAAGATATGAAAAAAGCTTGTTGTGAATTTTGATATAGTAATGGCTGCTACAACTGCTGTTTTGGTTCCCTGAGAATTTCTGCATGGTCAAAGACTCAAAGGTTACATCTTCTACCTAATTTTGATCTTTGTTTCTGTTTGATCTGAATGAAGGGATGTATATAGAATTGAAGCAATCTAAAATCTTTTTCCTGAATTTCAGCCAAAAGTAAACCTAAAAGACTAATGAAAATTTGTCATTCACTATCAAGTGATTGATAAAATGGTATCCG
Organism: Corchorus olitorius; assembly: GCA_001974825.2. NCBI lineage: Eukaryota > Viridiplantae > Streptophyta > Magnoliopsida > Malvales > Malvaceae > Corchorus > Corchorus olitorius. The sequence goes on from AWUE01017241.1 coordinate 4,996, forward strand.
TATATAAATTGAATTCCAAAATCGCAATTGTTAGGATGTTTTTAATCTTTCACGCTCCCGACTTTAAAAAATCAGCAAAATGGCCGAGTATACCTTAATTAAACTAAGAAATTTTGTTGCTCAATATTTCTGCTTTAAGTACTATCCTCTGTTCCTAAATATAAGACTCTTTTAACTATATCATCAAATTTAAGAAAATTAGTTAAGGTTCAAAATTTTATGTAACTTTACCTTTTTATTCTATTTTTGCCCCTATTATCTTTCCTCCACTTACTCTCTCTCTTCCTATTCATCTCTTAACTAATACTACCACTTGCAAGGTTAGTTTTGAAAATAACTAATAAATATACATAAGTTTTGCTAAAGAAACTTATAAATTGGGACAAAAAAGCCTTCTAGAAGGGGACTTATAATTAGGGATAGAGGAACTAACTGTGAACCATGAATCTGATCATTCTGTTCTCATAATAAAGAGAAATTTACAATCCATTGAAAACTTAATTTATTAAGTTGATTTTGGTAGGAATATAAAAGAGTAAAGTGTGGTGCACTCCATTTAAAGTCTCTCCAATTTCATTTTGGCATCCAATAATGACAGTTTGTATTTGACTAACTTCAGTTACAAATACAATATGCATAAAGAGGTGGAAAATAGCTATGATTCCCACTTTGTTTGTTAGTGCTCTTGGCACAAAACTTCAACCTCTTTTGTCATAAAGCTTACTAAATGCCAAATCCACTAACCAACCTGCCAGACCAATATGATCAAAAGTAAGAAACTGATATATTTCAATTCTTTCAATTGGCCAAAAGAAACCTACATTTTATTTTTATGAACTTTTTTAGTAAGATGATTGATAGTTCACGCAAATGGAGATAATCTTCTTTCATCCCATTTAATTTCACCATGTCCAACTCAAATTTTAAACTCAAGATGTCTCACAAAAAATCTCAAATTCTAACCACAAGGTACATTTTTAGAGACCATTTTATTATAAAACAACCAAATCTTGTGACTTCCGGTACTCGCTCTCAATACTCACCCTAAAATCCATATATGTACTATAATTCATAGTACAAAATAAATAATCATAATGTTATGGCATCTTAAAAAGTACATTGATTACTTAATTTATTGAAAGACCAGAGATAAGGTGATTAGTACATAGTTCACATTTAAACCATCAAATGGGATGAACAGAAAATGTAAAATGCCAATGCTTGAATCAAGTCCCAAACACAGCTCTACAGCAGAAAATGGGGAAAATGTTTTCTCTTTTGATTTTTTTTTCTTCTTATAATGGAGTAATAACTAAAGGCATAAATGCCACTTTGCGGTCTTAAGTTTGTAAAGTTTGTATGGACTGCCACTTTACACCTAACTTTTTTATTTTGATCAAAACGCACTCTAAAGTTTTATTTTTGTGCCACTTTACACCCTCTGTCTGATAGGACAAACGGATCGGTCACGGCGTCCAACGTGGACAAAAAATGACACGTGGCGCATGTCCTTTTTGTGCATGAGGCATGCCACGTGTCACTTTTTGGTACACATGGCGTGACACGTGTCACTTTTTGGTATATGTGGTGTGTCACGTGTCACTTTTTGGTGCATGTGGCGTGCCACGTGTCACTTTTTGGTACACGTGGCGTGCCACAAGTCGCTTTTTGGTACACATGGCATGCACGTCGGACACCATGATAGAGCCGTTTGTCCTACCGTGACGGAGGGTGTAAAGTGGCATAAAAATAAAATTTTAAGATACGTTTTGATCAAAATAAAAAAGTTGGGTGTAAAGTGTCAGTCCGTACAAACTTAAAGATGCAAAGTATTTATTCCAATAACTAAAAGAAAACCTTATAAATTTATAACCTCAAAATTTCCAAACCCAAAAAAACAAGAAAATTGTCTTGGGCATGAGGAATTTCATCTCTCTTTTCTTCTCTTTGGGTCTTGAATCTTGATGAGATCAGTTGAAAATGGCAAAAAGTCTTTTTCTTGGCTCAAGCAGCTATAGCATTAGCATAGCAGCCGTTACCTCGTGGAGTGATCTAAGGTGTTCACCTAATAATTTTGACTTGTGGTAAAGAAAAACAAAGGAACCCACTTTGGGGCTTGTGCCAATGACCAAATGCCATCTGCCACAAATGGTCAAAACATGCCACCAAACCTCTCCATAGCTTTGGCTTGACTCGTGAGAAAACTCCCCCCAAAAAACAAACCCAAACTTTGACAAGGAAAATTGATCATCAAGTCAAAATATTTGAGTAGGATTGTAGAAAATTTGTGGTATGAAATGAAATTCAGACGTGTAAGCTCACCAATCTTGTTTGTTGTTTAGCATCAAGGGAAAGATGACGGTGAGAAGGGACCGACCGACCATGGAATATGGAACATGGATTTTTGGGGGGCAATGGGCAGTCACGTGAACCTCTTAATGGAAACAACTAAAAATTACAACCAAGAGAAATAAGAGAGAAAATGATGTTCTTCAAATCAATATAGAAGCTACAAATTATTATCTCTATGTGAAAAAATGGAAAATATTAATTGGGTTTCATATCTCTATTTTATCATCAAGGATGGATCCAACTCATACATACTAGATCATACTAACTTGATTTCACATTTTAGGAATGTCGGTTTGAGCTTTTAGTAAATAAAAATATAAATTCAATTCAACTTTCATGTCGGTTTGAGTTTTTAGTAAATAAAAATATAAATTCAATTCAACTTTCATTTGACCACACAAACACTTATTTTTTTCCTAATGATTTGTTAAAGATACAAATTTAGGGTAGTATAGATTCTTTAGTTATGTTAGGCATCCAAACTAAAATCAATTGGTAATAGGTGGAGAGGCTATTCATGTATATAAGGCACCCAGTTATGTCAAATATAACCAATATGGGATATTACCACTCTAACATGTCCCGGACAACACCGAAACAGAACATACCTACCATGTTAAGCATCCAACCGCAACAAGACAGACCTGAGTTTTAATACCATGTTAAACAGAACATACCTGAGCTTTTATACCATGTTAAGCATCCAACCGCAACAGGACAGACCTAAGTTTTGATACCATGTTAAGCATCCAACCTAAAACCAATTGGCAATAGGTGGAGAGATCCTTCATGTATATAAGGCACCCAGTCATGTCAAATATAACCGATGTGGGATGTTATCACTCTAACACGCCCCCTCACGTGTAGCCCGGGACAACACCGAAACAGAACGGGCCTACACGTGGACACAACCGGGTCTGGGGCGCAACAGGACAGACTTGAACTCTGATACCATGTTAGGCATCCAACCTAAAACCAATTGGCAATAGGTGGAGAGACTCTTCATGTATATAAGGCACTTAGTCATATCAAACATAACCCATGTGGAATATTACCACTCTAACAAGTTACAAGAAGAAGAAGAAACCTAATTTGGAGGAAAAATTCAGTTTGCAAAAAAGTACTTCTAAAAAGCATTTTTTTTTAAAAAGAAAATAATTGCTGTAGAAAAAATATGGCATAAAATGACCAAAAATGATATATATATATATATATATAATTTAAAAAGGTCAAAGAAAAATCATTATTGAGATTTTTAGTCCTTTAATGTCCAAAAGTATTTTTAAACATTTTTTTAGGTTAATTTGACGTTTAATCTTAACTTTTGACACAAATTAAGACTGGTTTGTAATTATGTTTAAGTTGAAAAGTATTGGACTAATGTCCAAATTGGGCATATACCTTTCCAAACTTGTTCAATTTGAGTTTAAACCTTTAAAAATGATCAAATTGGGCTAAACGTTAGCAAATTGCACCAAATTTGGCCTATCTTGAACGGGAATTTGGAATTGTATTAACGGAACTTGCGAATCACTGGCATTATCCCATCCAAAATAGACCCAATTTAGTGCAATTTGCTAACGTTTAGGCTCAATTTGATTCTGTTTAAAGGTTTGACCTCAAATTGAACAAGTTTATAAATATTTAGATCCAATTTGGACATTAGACTTTTTTTATCTTCAAAGACAATGTCAAATTAGATGGAAATTAGATGGAAGACAAGAAACTCGATAAGGTACATTATCAAGGGTTAGGTCTTCTCCTACCTATAGTTCCTATTATTGAGTTCATTGAATCATTTTGCGATTAAAAAGGGGCCGCAAAAGTGCCAATGTTAAAATTTGTTAATGGTGGACAATAAGCCATTTGTTTCTTTTACGAAAATGGAACAACCTTTTTTTCCCACCTTTATTAATTACTATACTACTTTCTCCATTTGAAAAGGTTGAAAAGTTAAAAGTGATAAAAAGAAAGAAAATTACGATTTTTTCGCTTCCATCGGCAAGTATTTTTTTATATTTTAATCTATACAATTCTGTTCCAAGTTCTAAACTATGTGTTGAAAATTTTAAAAAGCAGAAAAAAAAAAAAGGAAGAGAAAGAAGAAGAAAATATTATATTAGGCACCGGCGCACATCTTGCCTCTTGGGGTCGTCGGCTCATTGGTCTTGGGCTTCATTTAGCTTAAGCCTATATCATATCCAAGCCCAAGCCCATAGTACAATGAAAAGCCCAGATATTGAATTGCCCAGCTCGTGTGGTCGACCCAGCTTATGACTTAGGCTTGTTTTTGGATCATCTGTCAAAACTAACAAGGATAACATTTCTTATGTATTAAGTCAATACTAATTAGGGTCGAATCTGAATTAGTTAAACTCTGGATGTTGGGTAAAAAAAATCAATACTAATTACTCATAAGTTATGATTTTAATTTTAGCTTAATTCACTATTTTGTATGAATCCTGATATCCGATAATCACATTGAAATCTGATTAATCTGGAGTCGAGTCATGTTGAACTTAAATAAGATGGAAGCTTTCCCAACCTTTTATATTTTTTATTCATAAAACTCAAATTCGAGTTACATTGGGTAATAAGTCAATATGATGCTGCCAATTACCACATTGACATGTTATTACTGTATTAAAGTTTTCTTATGATAAAAATATAGATCACCTCAGTTAAAATATTGAGTAGTCTTGAGAGCATAAAAGTAATGAGGACCACATTATCATATGCGAATTGATTCTGATAGTTGAATGTTTGTATCAAAATGTAATATAAGATCAAAACGGGTAATTTCATTTCGTACATTGACTCTTTCATAGTTGTTATGTTATCCCACGTGCAGATTCTATATATATCATAACATACTAAGCCTAGCTATATATCATCCCCTACATGTGAAGTTCATAGCATGTGATATGTTCATGAATCTTACAATTGAGTACTAAAATTAATGATGTAAAATTACATCAAAAGTTAATATGAACACCAAATTTGTCTCAAATTAACAATTATATCTTGAATTTTGGGGTTACTAATTTAGTACTTGGGAGAGAGATGCAAAAATCAACCAAACCTTGCATTATCCAAATTGAATGTCAATAACACTAAATTTAGCTTTGGAAATCAAGGTAGGGCACAAATCTAAAATGTAGTTGTGCAGTCTATTTATTAGTTGAATGCTAAATTCAATCAGTTCCAGTGACGAAGGTTTCAATCCCGAGCATCTTGTATGATAAAAAAAATCGCGATTCATCTTCGCGAATAGCATTAAATGGCTTACCTAATTCGTAGTTTATTAATGATTAACCAATTCATTTGGCTTTGGCTGCTCAAAAAATGTGCTGCTGGCCAGGATCCATGTGAATGGGTAGGTGTGTAGAAGTAAATACATATAGTAGCACAAAACATATGCTACCAATAGCTGTTTCTTGCAGGATTAATCCAAGTAGAATCAAAGTAAAACCCTATTGTCACCTTCAAAGAACCCTTAAATGCATATACTAGACAAAATAGACATGCATATTTTTAGTAAAAGGAAAGTTAATTAAGCAACCAGATTTATAGGTATGCTTGCCTTGGAATGAGCCAAATGAAAACAACAGTTGAGTTTTAAGAATTTAATGAGAGGATATGTACAATGTACTAGCATTAGCACTTTCATAGTATACAAAGTAACTAATAACAGCATATGACATTATAACAAACATGCAGCTTTCAATACTTAATTGAATCATCCTACTTCTGTCTCATGGGATTTACTCGATGATCACCAAAACTTTTCATCAATGAACTGTGAAGCGAAGCTGGATTGATCAAGGGTCCTTGTCTTTTAGCTGTGTCTTGTCTATTCATTAGGACCGCAAGATCCATTCTGCCCAAGCAATCAACTACTAGGTATTAACTTCGTCTTGGTGACATCTGATAATCACATTTGGATCGCGTCGTTTAATCTAGAGATCTCGAATTCCTTTCATTTGACCGTTTATAATTTTTTTTCTTAAATCACAGCTTAATTGGGTACAAATAGTTTTTTTTTTTTTTTTTCATTTATACTAATGGAAAATGGAAACAATGGTTTTGGTTAAAGGATATGTCATATATTATATGCATCATTTTATGAATGTCTTTTATGAATAGTATATTACTGCCATCGGGTATTTGGCCTGCTGGTAGAGTACTGGATTCTTAGTTCCAGCATACCTAGATCATGGGGTCTTGGGTTTGGTTTGTAGGTCTTGGGTTCAACTCTTACAGAATCTGAGTATTGTTTGTTTGTATTTGTTGGGGAAGGGGTTTGTTGGCTCATAGAGTAGCGTGTGTTTGTACTCTCAATCTCATTAATCAAAAAGTTCATTTCTAAAAATCAAAAAATAGTACACTACTAATTAAGATGAAATTAGAAGTAAGCAATAATATGAATGGCACAATTTTTTTTTGATACAAACGAATGGCACGATTTGCAAAAAGCATAAGTTGTTGTTTGGAGTTTAGAGCAAATGAAAAAGAAAATTAAAGGGGAAAAATCTAATAAACCCAAAGCTAAAATAAATTAAATGTGATGGAAATTAATAAGTTTGTTCATTAGAGCCCACAGGTGTAGTCATGATGTTTCATCATAAACATACAGAAGCAGAAGGACAATCTTAGAAAGGGGAAGGGACCATTTTCCCAAATGGTTTAGCTATGTATGTTATTATTATTATTCAATATTAGGGGTTAGAAAAAAGTTCAAAGAAAAGATAACCAAAAAGATGAAAGTACAATCCCAAAAATGGATAAATAGGGGTCTTGAAATTGAACAGTGATAATTCATTGATCAGTTATTGCTTGAAAGAAGGAAAAAAGAGAAAGAAAGAAAAAACAGGTTGAGAGAGGAAAAAGAAAAAAATGGGAGGTGTTGCTTGGACTGAAGAAGAAGATCATTTGCTCAAGAAATGCATAAAGCAATATGGAGAAGGGAAGTGGCATCGAGTACCTCTTTTGGCTGGTAATCTAAATTTACATTTTCTTAAGCTTAATTAGTGGCGAAATTTAAATAGATTTGAGTTTAAGACTCTGCAAATCATGGGTGAAATTTATTTTCCTCTGTTTTTTTCCCATGAGCTTTAATTTGATTGTTGAGTTTCAAATTAAGAAGAAAATAAACAAGGGAAAAAAGGGTTTATTTGATTTGTCAGGAATGGTAGGGCTATATTATGAAATTTGTCAACTTTGTTAATTAATATTGGTTTGGTTGGTGTAATTATTGTTGTTGTTATCACAATTATAGGTTTAAACAGGTGCCGCAAGAGCTGTAGACTGAGATGGTTAAACTATCTACGCCCAAACATCAAAAGAGGGAGTTTTGCTGAGGAAGAAGTGCAGCTCATCATTAAGCTCCACAAACTCCTTGGAAACAGGCAAGCCCTTTGCTTAAATCCATAACCCTCCCTCTTTTTGCTTCAATTAATTACTTTCTTATTCGAATTTTATCCGTTAATCATTCATTTTATTAGTCGTATATCACTGGAACTAAGAGTCTAGCAATCTACCGAAGCACATAAGTATTAGCCTAGTCAATGAGGAACATTTAGAAATTTCAAGGGGATGGTTACTTTTGTATGAATCTTTTAATTTCCATTTTCATAAGTCATGACAGAAGATGGTAATTAGGTTTGAGATTAAGGATAACAAATGGGTTATTAAGATAAAAATGTGGTTTATTGATCCTTAATTATCAGGTGGTCACTTATTGCTGGAAGACTACCAGGAAGAACAGCAAATGATGTAAAGAACTATTGGAATTGCCATCTGAGTAAAAAGCTGAACAATGTTCAAGAAACTGATCAAGGGCAAGAAAATGCAATGAATTCGGAAATCATAAGAGCCGAGCCACGAGGAAATGGAACAACTGCAGGCTCAATAATGAAACCAAGAAGCCCTGATATGGTTCCAGATAGCAGCAGGCAGCAGGCAGGAATAATGGAAGAAAGCAGCATGTCGTCGACGCCTTTTAACTATGTTGAATTTGATCAACAAGGGCAGGAAATTGTGAAGGAAGAAGACTGTGGCATTGGTAATTTGGAGGAGCCTGCATCAGTAGGTGGTGAATATTTGGCCAAGGATTTTGGGGAGTTTGATGAAGTTAACATATTGAATATTGCTGCTACTGATGGAGGCTGCAGCAAATGGGAATGGGAGGATTTGATCTTAGATATGGATTTGTGGACTGATTCATTGTGAAATGCATGTGGTTTTGCTTTGGTTGTTGATTAATGGATCATTAAGAAGTTTGAGTTATATAAGATGGCATCAAAACTAGTATTAAAAATTCTTAATAATGCATGTGATTTTCCTTTGGTTGTTAATGAATGAAATGCATGATGAAAAATCGTTTTTGATTAGTGCCAACTGATTTTGATTTTGACGATCATCATGAAGATTTGACAGAGATATGATCTCATGAATGATATAGGCAAATCTTCATGATGCTCGCAAGTGTCATGTTAAGGTTAAACAACATTAAGATTGTTGAGCACCTATGAATTTGGGCTCAAGGCTCGCTAGCCATAAAGGCCCAAAGCCTCACCTTCTCATGAGGTTCTCTTATGTTTTATTTTAGCATTAACAAAGATAATTAATTAAGCTCAAATTTAATCATGGACTACATTTCTAATTCTCCTCAAATGGGTGAAGCCTAAATGCTTCAAAGTCATCCCTTTAAATTGTTTACCAAAATCTTCAAATCAGGCATCTTGTAGGACCTTATTCCTAAGCTCATTTTTGGTATAATTGCTACCATTTCTTTCTTTGGTACTATATGACAACTAGCTTGCACATGGACTTTTAATGTATTCATCCAAACTCTAATATGTAAAAACAAGGTTATTAATTTGGGGGTTGGCCTCTTACTAGATCAGAATTTAGTTTCAATACAGCTGCTTAGTCCTTGACAGTTTGGAGGAGATTAGAGGTAAAACCCAAAAAACTTGCTTGGCATAAATAGGAAATGGTCTCCTCTGAAACTCTGAAACTGGAAATGGTCTCCTAATTACCCTTTTTTTAGTACTTAACGTAGATTGGTTACTATAAAGAATAAAGATGGACAAAATCAGTCTAAATGCAAAGCTCAAAAGGGTAGTATATAATTTTTTTTTCTTTTTTTTGAGAAGTTTGGAGTGAAAGTTCTTTACATGGGAAAAGATCAGTAAGGCCATTGAAAAGATAAGGATTTCTTGGGCCTGTAAAAACTGCAAGAAGAAAACTCTCTTTGTGCTCTATTCTTAGCATGCATGGGCTGGCCAAAAGCCCTGTATAGATGGATTCCCTGCTATTTTATTTCAAAAGGCATCGCAGCTTGTTGGTGATAGCTCCCTCTGTTATTATTTATAAGTCATCACCTTTTGTTTCTTTTTATTTGTCATCTTACACTATAAAAAAAAGTAATAATTACCTATTTTACAAATCTACCCTTCTTTATTTAAAGAAAGAGAATAAATATGTGGGTATAGTTGAATAGTATTAATTAAGAGTATTATGGGAAAGTAAAATATGCATAAAATTTATAAACTAACTAACTTTTAACTACTTTTCTCGGTTGAAGATTTTAGTTATCCATGACTTATACTCCCTCCGTCCCCTTTTTAATGTCCTTTTTAACTATATCACAAACACAAAAAAAAAAGTTAGTTTGCTAATTTTTTTGTAAATTTAAATCTTCTTTCCGTTTCTACCATTCTTTTCCCCTCATGCTTTAAATATGGTGGTTGAGATAGTGGTCAATTAGGTGAATTAAATAGGGTTATATAAGTAAAATAGACCATAATTAGTTGAGAATGGACATCTAATTAGGAACAATGAAACATTCTAGAAGTGGAAATCTAAAATGGTTACTTTTGATGTCCTCTTACTATCTCAGAGTTATGATCATTAATACCAAGTTTCAAGCCTTTGACCTCTCTTTTGTGCTAGTTGAGGGTTAGTACTTAACTAATTATTATCATTTTTTTTTGTGTTATTAAGGCATATATGACTTGAGAGAAAATAAAACAGAGTTGATTCTTTTTACAAGTGTTGGGAAATAGTATATATTCCCATGCTATCTGCCATAACAGTTTCAATTTCAACTTTCAATTGCAAGATCAGGTTGAAAATTAAAGGAAAAAAAAAACAGATAGTGGGGCAATACTACTGTCACTTATTAAAGGTTCAACTAACTGTTACATGAGTGCACCAGTTAAGCCCATATAAAATACCTTTTGAGGTGTAATAATTACAATAAAAAGTACTTTTTGACCTTTTGTGTAATAATTATTCATGTAAACAATAATTTACATGACAAAATTACCCTTTAATATATATTTGGGAAAAAATATAATTAATATTTTTTTTGGTCATGACAAATTTTAATAGATAATTTATATTTTTTTCTAAAACCCTATGATAATGGGTTTTAAAATTTAAGATTTCGCCTTAAAAAATAAATATTTTTATAATTAAGGCTAAACCTAGTGATAAGTGTTTAAATTTATCTTTTTAAAACCCTATAATAATGAGTCTTAAATAAAAAATTTACCCTTAAAAAAATTAATAATTTTTAATTGGGCTAAACCTTGGTGATTTTTTATTTAAATGTGTAATTTTTTTAAAGGAAATAAAGAAAAAAATATTTGAGGATAATATAGTCTTTAATAAAAAGAGACACATTTATTACTTTAGAATTTAGTTCAAAATCACAAAAAAGCTAACAAATTATTAGCTAATTAGCCTGACCGGTTAGCTTTTGCCCTTATTAAAAAGGAAAAAAAAAGAACTTCTAACCTAAGTACCTTTGAAGTTTGAACCCAAAATTCCTTAAAGAAGAAAGAAAAAGGAAAGATTATTTAAACAAAGATCTTCTAAGCTAAGTAGTTCTGCAGTACTGCTTTTACTTTTTGTCTTTTAATTTTGTCAAAGGAACTTCCAACATAAGTACTTTGAAACGAGTTAAGAATAAAAAGACCCACGTCAGAACTCAGAACCCCAAGCTCTTAACGGTTTGAACCATCATTAAAACATTCCCTCGCTCTCTTTGATCTTCAGGAAAAAAAAAACCCCTTTGCTTTTTCTTTTTCTTTTCCGTTAGCACAGCAAGTCAGCAACCAAAGCTGCACTACGCAACCGAGCCATTGAATTTGCAGGTAATTCATCACATTTTCTTCCGAACCCACTTTTTATTTTTTGTTAGTTATAGAAATCTCTTCTTCTTTTCATAAAATTCTGTCTTGGGGTCATTTATTTTGTGGTTTTCTTTGGTGGGTACTTACTGTTTTCTTGTTATTTCTTGTACTTGATGTGCTAAAGAAAGAATGATGATCGTTTCTTGGATGGTTTAATGGCTTTCTTTAAAGTTTGTGACTTGGTTGTTTGTGTAGACTGTAGTGTTGGGACTAAATTAAGAAAATGGAAAAGTTTTAGGCTTTTCTTTGATTTTCTCTGCTACCAAACAGAGGCTTGAAGAAGATGAAATCAATTATAAGAGGAAAGAAAGATGACTTTTTGAAGCTAATGCTCTCTGGTATTTTGGTTTTTGTATATAGCTCATATAATCTCAGTAAAGTAGTACTGTAGTAGTCATGTTCTATTAAGTTTAACCTTTCCAATCTTTGTGTCTATCTTTGTAAAGAAAATTCTGTTGGAACCTGGGGATTGTTTCCTATGTTGTTAAAGGTTTTATAATCTTATGATTCATGGTCTTGGAATTGCTTTAATGATGTTTTGTTCTAGTAGGTATTCCATTTGAACATCATTGTGGTATCTTATACATATGGCTTACATCCCTCCACACAAGCGGCAATCAAAGGATTCAGAGAGCCCAACTTTAACTCCTGAATCCCTTGTTCCCCAATTTAGGAGAAATGTACACTTGAGATCACCAAAGCCTAATGCTGATAGGAGTGGGAAGATCGTATATGCAAGCTATGCCATATCTAAATGGTTTGCTGTTGGCTTGGATGATGGTAATGAGGATTGTTCCGCTGCTCGTCTTGTGCCAGTTTCAGTTGAATCTGTTGAGAGAAGATCAGGAGAGAAGCCTGTGATTTTGGTGAAGAATTTAGATAAAGGTCAGTGCACATAATTCCTAAAATAAATTTCCCTTCTGTTTTTGTTGCTTATGTTGTGGCAAGCTGTTTAATAGCATTTTTCCTCATTTGTCTCAGAGAATAATGAAGTTAAAGGGAGCCCATGTCCGTCGATTGTGGAAAATATTCTGCCAGACCTGTTATCTTCCTTTGAAATTGCAAGGTCTGAAACAGCAAGCCAGAACTTGGTAGAAGTAAAACCAACATTGGTTGCTCGGTTTGGCAAAATACTTTTTCATGGGTAGGTGTTGATATCTTTGCTATTGCTTGGTCTAGTAAATTAATTCCTTTCTTAACTATAGAGTTTAATTTGAAATGAAAATTACAAAAATCATAGTATAGGGAGATCTTGCTTAAATCTTATTGCTGGATAAAGTCATTGCAATTAAACTAGAGCACATATTGAGGCTTTTAAGTAGTTGTTTGTCTCTGAAGGAGATCAAAGAAATCCTATTTTATATTGAAGTTATGGTGTGACTTTAATGATGTTTTTATTATGCATTTACCTTCTAAATTGAAATTGGTAGCCATGGCTATATGGATAAAGGGACCAAGAAATAGAAAACTCTGTAACTGTAGTCAATAGTTTGTCAGATTGACAAAAAGTTAATAACATTGATATACCTGGTGCAGGAGCCCTTCAGTGAAACTGGAAAGTATCAGAAAAGATTGTGTTACTGAGACAACATTGAGGAATTTGAAAAGGTCATTTTACACAAGTCTTCCTGCTTCGTATGTGGGTAACATTATTGCTGAAGTTGTCCCAAAGATTGGAGTTGATTTTGAAGAGGTGAAACATATATACCATGTGAAGGTATAGTATCCCTTCAAACTCTACTTTTTGGATCATGATTGTCACATATCTGATTTTGTTAGCTATTGATGAATAAGTTTAATCTCTTTAAATTTTGTGCAGTTGTCTGATAGCACACAACCAGATTCAACCATATCTTGCAAATGTAGCGTGAAAGATGATGAAAAACTCCAGCTATATAAGGCAAGTCTTCTGCTGCCCAGGCACCAAGTTGTATGCTCAATGTGGAATATTCTTCTTCTTCTATCATTATATTGATGAATCCTATCATCTGATATTTGACTTTTGAATGATTTTGGGTCTTTATTAGAGTGCTTTACTGCTCTCTGTCTTATTTTCATTCTCTGACAGTTGCCCTCTTCTTAGACCCAATTTTAAAGATTCTATTTCATTTCTCCTCCCTAGTTTTTGTCCTCTTTCATGTTTTTTGGTAGGCATGCCATGATATGGAAACTTTTCTCTTGCAGGTAGAACTCAACCAAGTGCGGGACATGGTTGTAGACATATCATGCCCAAATATGGATCTTGACTTGAGGCTGATGCTGTGCCACAAGAAAATCTTAACTTCTCTAAATGTAAGTTAATTTGCAACCTCTTGTGTCTCTAAGTACATGACTGTGGACATATCATTCCCTGATTTTTTTTCTTTGTATTTCCTCTCTTTAAGGTTTTATCTTCCGACTTTCTTATTCTTTTTTGCAGGATGATGAGATACAAAGCATTAAAAATCTGGTTGATTCTGCCGTTCTAGATCCAGATGTGAAGGGTGGGTTGAGATGGCCTCTTGGAAAAGCATCTACTGGCGAAAGATTCAGCGTTGTTGGTGTTTGGCACACAACAGCTACCTCTTATCAAAGCTCATCCATGAGACTCAAAGTAAGACATGCAGACCGATTTGATTTCAGAACATCATATGGGGAATCTTCAAAGGAGGTTGTCCTGAAGTTGAAAGGGATTGTTTCTGGACTCCTGGTAAGTGCCTCTTGTTGTTCTGCATTTTTCAAATGTTTGCCAACATTATCAAACCTGACATTGTTCTGCACTACATAGATAGATATAGGAACAACTGCACTCTTTCTTGCCTTAAAGGTTTGTGGTAACAGACTATGGTTGAAAAGAGCTTGATGGTTTTAGCTGTACTAAAGGTTTTAGAATTGAAACCTTCCATATTTTACGGATATTGTTCCATGCCATGCCAAAATTTTGAGACAGTAAAGCCATGAACCATGTAAAGAAGAACTGTATATGTACCTTTGACACTTTCTTTTTATACTGTTCTTTTTCCTCCATTGTTTGAAATGAAATTTTATATGACTGTATAAGCCTCTTTCAATTTTCAGGAAAAGGATGTTGAAACGGATGTGATCTCCGATATGCTTAAAGACAACTTACAGTTGATATGGCAACACTTCTTGCGCTGCGAGCCTTTTCTAACATAAAGGAATGCCTTCCCTGTTGTCTTCCTCTCATCTCTTAATTTCTCATTTTCTGAGAGTTGTGTGGTTTTAATTTTGTTGAGAAACAAGTAGTTATATTTTGTCAAGGCAAAGCATCAAGCAATGCTACTATGTGTATATGTAAGCAGTTTTGAAGAGATGGGAAATGTAATATATCTGGTTTGGTTTTGCTTAGTTTTCCCCCCCTCTATTCTGCAATTCTTACAATTCCTCCATGTTGTTCCCTCTCATTCCCCCTCTCTATGGAACATAGACCCAACTAAGCACCTGTTGCAAAGGCTGGTCTCCTTTCAAATAAAATCCAATTTTATGCAATACAAGTATACAACAAAGGGAACAAACCAGTACCAGGAACAAAAAATGCATAAAATGTATGATGACTTTATGACTTTTTTTTTTCTTTTTATATAAGAGGAAACACTATGGTTCGAACTTAGGATCTCTATCCATATCTGACTTCATTCTTATTGATCAAGCTAAATAAGTGACGAGTATCGATATGATGACTAATTACATCTACATACATTACCTCCAAATGATGTAGCCATTGTTCATCAATAATCATTGGAACCTTTTATGATTTTGAATTAACAAGTAAAGATAAATACAAGACAACTTATGGTTGGGAAGTAATATCTTTGCACTCTAAAAATCTAGCAGAATAAAGAAACAAACAACCCTCTCAATTTATTGGTGGGCCTCAACTAACTAGTTTTTAAACCAAAACAAAACCCAAGTTGAACCAGCTTTGCCCAGCCCATAAACGCCACCCGGAGACAAAGCAAAACGCAGGCAAATCTAGGAAAACAACCACCGTTGCAACCGTTGTTCAACTGACAACAAAACAATCTCCGATTTCACTTGTCTTTCATTCCTCTCAGACTCAAACTCTCTTGTCCCAAACTTTCTCTGAAATGAAACTCAACATATTGTTGAACCCAAATCCCACAACAAACTCGTTACTCCCACTCCTTTCTTTCCCTTCAAAGACAAAAACCCAAATTTCCTTGTTAAAATCACCCATTTCTGTTTCCTTCTCTTCAAAACCCTCTCCTTGTTTCGTCCCACTTTGCTCTTCCGTTTCCTCTACGAATTCAACTTCAAAGGATTTTACTTTGGAGGCGGCCCAAACTTCAAAAGTCAATCTTGGAGAAGAATCCAATGAGAACTACAATGTGGGAGTTGGGAACCCAATTGTCCCAACTTTTGTTTCAATTCGAAAGATGAGCTTGGGTGATCATGCCTTCTTTCTATTGACCTTTATTGCTTGTACGGTATGGTTCCTAGGGTTTTTGAGGTTATTGAGAGTTTTGGGTAGTTCTTGTTTCGTGGAGTGCTTTTTTGTTTTATGGATTTTTGGTTCTTCTTCCTATCTTCTTTTAAAGCTTTCTATATGGAATTGTTTCTGTTTAGATGTTTTGAGAAAGTTCCAATTATAAACTTTGCTCTGTTTTTGGTTTTCATTGCTTGGGAAATATGATTATATATCTAGTTATCAAAAGCTTAGATTAGAATGGATATGGTTTCTGTAAATGCCTACTTTTCTAGCTTGCTGGGTGCTTGTTTGAGTTGTGGTTCTTAAGGGGCTTTTCTTGGTTTTGGCATGCTCTATGTGTGTTCATATTTCTCCATGGATTTTTTAGGTCTATCTTGTTTTATATGTAGGGAATTGATAATTCTAAGTGACTTTTATAGTTTGCATGGCAATACCATTGGTCGGTTTTGTAGTTACTGAGGTGCTTATGGTATTTGAATTGAATATTTTCATTTTCTATAGTTGCCAATGGGAATTGATTAGATTATGGTATTTTAGTGTTGAAATGTTCTATTTTGGAACATCCATCCTATTACCTTCAAGCATTTGTACCGATTTCAGACAAGTGAATTTCTTTGGTGTTGGGATTTTTATTTTCTGCTTTATTAACCCAATCACTTGCATACATTACAGACTTCTGTTGCATTTACAAGTCTGGTCGTTGCTGCTGTTCCAACGCTCCATGTAAGTAGACATTCGCATCTGAATTTTTCTTGTAGAACTATAGAAGTTTGATGTGATATGCTGGGTGCTTTTGACCATTTTCTTTACAATATGAGTAATTTGCATTTGTCTCATTTTATGTATGAGTTCTAATTTGGTAATTGCTGTAATTCATAATGAACGATATTCTATATATTGCATGGATTAGTACAAGTGTTACATGTAATTTGAAATGTTAAGATTGGCTTCATAGTTGAAATTTGTTCATCCATATTGTGTTCTGTAATCGGATTTGATTATGTGACATTACTTGATTATTAGGAAGTCTGTATATGCTCATCAAAGGAAGGAATATTTTTGTTGGTGATAAAGTTGAACATAACTTTTTTCATTTTAAATATAATGATTAGGTCTTGTTTCCATCTATATGGTTATATTCATTACTTTTTGGCTGTTCTGCAGGCAATGGGAAAAGCTGCAGTTTCTCTTTCCAAGCTAGCAGATGCAGCTAGAGAGGAACTTCCGAGTACCATGGCTGCAATTAGGCTTTCAGGCATGGAGATCAGTGATCTTACACTGGAACTAAGTGACTTAAGGTGACAGTTAAATCCTTATTCCCATCTTCTTGTTGCATAGTTATGAATATATCTGTCTCCTTACTTGTTTCTACATCAAAAGTATTTGGTGGATTCCTTTTGTAAATAGAAGAGAAGAATGTGTTTTGGAAATGGAGACCACATGCATTCTTTTTGGGAAAATCTGTTGTCTTTCTCTAAGATTTGTTATATCATAGTTGATTCAGACAGACTGTTGGCTATCACTAAAATCCAGAAAATTTATGTTTCTGGGTGCTTCTCAAGTATTTCTGGAACCAAATTTCATGGCATACAATAGTCAATAGTTTTATGTCCTGAAACCCCGAATAATGAGATAGACTTTTGTACTTCTGACTTCTATTTCATTGCCAATAAGTTTCATGACTTTGAGCATAACGCTTTGTTTTGCATACTGGGCACTCAGCCAAGAGATAGCTGATGGTGTCAACAAATCAGCTCAAGCTGTGCAGGCTGCTGAAGCTGGAATTCGTAAGATTGGCTCAGTTGCTCACCAACAGACCATGTGTAAGTCAAAAGTTGCTCTCGAACTGCCCCTACCCCCTTTACCCAAGGCTTGATACGAAAGTTATTTATGTTTTCATCTCGTTGCTTTTACTAGAACTTCGCTTTTTGTGATTTCTTTATCCAGCAATGATTCAAGAACGGGCTAGTTTGCCTATCATCTCTATACAACCTGTAGTTGCTGGGGCTGCTAGAAAAACTTCTCATGCTGTCGGCCAAGCCACAAAGACTATCATGAAAATAATCTATCGAGGGGAATTCAGCTCAGAGAACGAGGATGATAGCATTGATAGAGTGGAGATCTAAGGATTTCATTGCCTCTTGATAACTAATGGATTACTGATGCCTGTTTTACTGTGTACATAAAACGAAGAACCAAGGCATCAGACCAGAGTTGTTTACACTTCCAACTGTATAAATGCCCAAAAAATTACAATATGTTACATATAATTTATGAAATATGTTGTTTCTGTCTGGGCTTTACCTTCTTTTTTACAGCACTTTCTCCTTGAGTGTAATCCATGAGCTTCTGGTGCTTTCTTTTGAAAGCAGAAATATTGGGGTTGCAAAATCTGCATCACCATTTTTGATGATCAAACAATTTGATTCGGTAAAAAGAGGTTTTAGCAAGTCCGTTCTTGTATCATTTCAGTTCTCAGTTCAAAATCTGTCCAAAGTTCGTTTCCATATCTTTCCCCTCCCAATCTGCCCCTTTTTTTGCATTTTAAATTCAGAGTGGAACGATGCAGAGACTAGTCTGAAATGCACTTGAAAATAAATTAAGATGTGTCATAAACTATCTCTTGGGGCTGATTTGATCATACTCCAATGCTAAATAGAGTATGAAATGCAACTAAAAATTATAATGTTCCTCCGTATATAATTTAAACACAGAATAAAACTAAGCGAAAGGCATTCGATGCTCTTTAGGATAAGATCTTGGATTCTAGAATTGTGACTTGAGAAAATAGATATCAAAAGCTTTCCATATGGAGTCTGACACGGTTTAGGTTCGGATTAATTGGATTTCAATGTGATCATTGGATGTTGGACTTCGACAATAAATAAATAAATAAATAAATAAATAAATAAACAAAATAAAGTCAAAACCCCAAAAAAGAGACCCGGATATTTTTCGTTTTCTATTTTTACATATGAAGATAACATTACAAAAGGACATTCCAAATTTATCCGACAAAAGAAAAAAAAATCCATTACAAGCAAAGAAATCTCATATACTAATTTACATACAGACAAAATAAATCAATAACCAAAGCAACAAACCAACATAAACATTGAGCTTAATCTAAATCTTCTCCATTAATAAACTTTGAGCTTTTTCTTGGATGAGTTTCCACAAATCATCCACATGACGTTGTTCAGTAAGAGTTGTTCCAATTGCACAGCGAATGACATAAATCCCACCCACTATTGCATGAGTCATGAAAGCTTTACCACTAGAATTTATAGCTTCAAGCAATTTACGGTTCAATTCATTGCCTTCAATCTCTTCCTTGGGCTTAATCCTGAAGCAAACCAATGCAAAATTTCTTGGAACAACTATCTCAAACCTCTCATCTTTAGCCACAAATTCCTCAAACCGTTTAGCCATGCTAATATCGCTCCGAATGTGGTACATCAGATTAGCCAGGCCATGACGGCGAATCACAACCCAAAGCTTCAGAGCCCTGAACCGTCTGCTCAATGCAATTTGCCAATCTTTATAGTCTATAACAGATTTAGACTCACTAGCATTGTTTCTTAAAATTTCAGGGTCACTTGACAATGACTCAACTAAAAACTTCGGTTCCTTGATCCACAAGCAACAACAATCCATGTTGGTGAGAAACCATTTGTGTGGATTCATACTAATGGAATTGGCAAGCTCAACTCCATCAAGGTAAGGCCTTAGCTCAGGGCAAATGCAAGCACTTCCTGCATAAGCTGCATCAATGTGGAACCAAATGTCGTATTTTTTCGCAACTTTGCCTAACTCTCCAATAGGATCCACTGCTCCAGTTGGTGTTGTCCCAATGGTAGCAACAAGAAACAATGGCACCAAACCTGATTTGATATCATTTTCAATTGTCAAAGCAACTTGTTGAGGTGACATGGAAAACCCTGTTGAGGAATTTGTTTCGATGAGCCGGAAATTTGATGGGGGAATGCCTACTAATTTGGCAGCTTTTTGGAAAGTGAAATGTGTTTGATCAGATGCATAAACCACCAATTTGGTTATATTTTCCCAACCATTAAGCTTTTTCAAGGCTTTGTCTCTCGCGGCGGCCAAAGTGCAAACTGCAGCCTCACATGTACTACCATGCAAGACTCCACCACCTGTTCCAGAGAATAGAAATGAAGATGGAAGCTTTAGCAATTTCCCCATCCAATCCAAAACAATGGATTCAAGTTCAGTTGCGGCCGGAGATGAAATCCAGTTGAAACCAACCACATTAAACCCTGAGCAAAGCATCTCCCCAAGAAAGCCAGCAGTGCTAGCATTTGCTTGGAAATAGCCAAAGAAGTTAGGGCTTTGCCAATGAGTAAGGCCTGGCAAAATGCAATCATTAACATCTTTGAGAATATCTTGGAGAGATTCAGGGCAATAAGGAGCAGAATCAGGCAACTTGGCTGACAAGTAACCTGGTTCAACTCTGCTTTGAACTGGGAATTCCTCAATTTTTTGATAGTAATCAGAAATGAAATCAATTACTTCTTTGGACTCATTTTTGAAGCTCATTGGCTCAAGGGGCAAGAATGTTTTTCTGGAGGCACTTCCCATTTTTTTTTTTGAGAAATATAGAATTTTTTTGTAAGTTTTTGTTTAGAAGTCTGATTTTTTTTTTGGAGGATATAAGAATATGATATGTTGGCCACCAAGGGATGTGGTATATATATAGGGAAAGGGGAGGGCAGAGCCATTCAAGTTTTTTGAATTATTATCATATTATTATGGCTAGAAAACCATGTCATAAATGTACAAATTGTGAAGAATTTGACTGTAGAATAAAACAGTAAAATACAAAAATAATTCACAATAATTATATGGCTAGAAAACCATGTCATAAAAGTACAGATCGTGAAGTATTTGAATGTAGAATAAAACTGTAAAATAGAAACATTTCAAAAATAATCCACCATAATGGAAATTAATTAATTAACCTGCAGTTAACATTTTCAAGAATGATGAAATTATACAATTAACATATAATGAAACAATCATTGCGTGTTTGTTTCGTGTTTTTGGTCAAATCAATCCTTTTGGCCGTATGTTAACAACGTTAACAACAATCCTTTTGGTCAAATCAATCCTTAAATGTTAACAACGTGATTCAAATGGGAAAAAAAATACAAAATTGTATTTTCTTAAAATGGAAAAAAAAAACAAAATTTGTTTTTACCAATTATATTCAAGTGGCTGTGGCTTAGAGATATGACATCTCAAAAGACTATACTTGGCTAGCTGGCCCCAAACTTGTGATCGAATTGTCATGTTCTG
Source organism: Corchorus olitorius (assembly GCA_001974825.2). Lineage (NCBI taxonomy): Eukaryota > Viridiplantae > Streptophyta > Magnoliopsida > Malvales > Malvaceae > Corchorus > Corchorus olitorius. The sequence goes on from AWUE01017241.1 coordinate 26,323, forward strand.
AAATTGTAAAATTGTGTAAGCATGATGAATTTTTAAGTCGTCATTATATATGACGCAGGACGTTAATATATTTGTAATTATTTCTTTTTTGCTATTTTAATTATTTTCTAGTTTAATTAGGATGGAATCTTTTTATTTTCCTAGTCCTATGTTGACTTGAACTTAGTTATTTAGTTTGCCGGCCTTATAGTTCAGAAATTAAACAACTCTTGAATTCTATTTTTCTCTAAATAAATCTTTTGAGGAATATTTTCCCAAAGTTGAGATTATTCTCAAACCCTAGATTTCTTGATTGTTCAAGGATCTTGTTTTTCTCCGCTTACCGCTACGTCAATTGGTATTCAGAGCCAAGGTTTCTCCTTGGAGTGATGGCCAAGGCTGGAGAGGAAGGCAATCCTACTGACGGAGGGATGCAGGCGTTACGACAAGAGGTGCGAACTATTGGCGAACGGGTCGATCAGCTGGCACAAAGGATGGATTAGTTAGCTCAATTAGTCGCTGCCGACATGGAAGGCAACAACGCGAGGAACCGAGATAGAGGACTTGCCCCTATCCAACTCGCGGCGAGGGCTAACCTTGGAAATCAAAATCAAATCGTTGCAAGACAATTACATGATTCATCATCTGACGATGAAGATGGTGGGTATGCTGGATATGTCGTAGGAGGAGATAACAATGAGGAAAGTAGTAATTCTTTTAAGTTTAGAGTGGATATTCCTAATTTTGATGGAAATTTAGGAATAGAAGTACCCTTGATTGGATCACTGAGGTAGAACGATTCTTTGATTATTGTGAAATTCATGAGGGAAAAAGGGTTAAGTTGGTAGCTTATAGGCTGAAAGGTGGTGTTTCAGCTTGGTGGGATAGGCTGCAAATAGAGAGACGAAGGCAGGGCAAGAGAGCTATTACGACTTGGAGAAAGATGAAGCAGAAAATCCACACCAGGTTTTTACCGCCTGATTATGAGCAGATTCTTTATATGCAATACCATAAGTGCTCGCAAGGTCAGAAGAGTGTCCATGATTATACAACAAAATTCTTGAGGCTGTCAGAAAGAGTCAATTTGCAAGAATCTGAGGATCAAAGGGTGGTCAGGTATTTAGATGGTTTGAAGCCTTCAGTCAGAGATAAGATTGGAGTTTAGTCTATACATATGGTTGAAGATGCTCGAAATTTGGCTACCACAGCTGAACTTTTGATGTAAGAGAAGTATCAAGGTGAATCCAATAAGAAGACTTATGGGAAATCGAGTCAGAAGGAAAAAATTCAAATTGGAATTCGAATCCAATGCGAGAAAAGAATGACCCAAAAGATACAAAGCCAGCAAATCCTTATGCTAGACCAACTGTTGGCAAATGCTTCAAGTGCAACCAGCCAGGTCATAGATCTAGTGATTGTCCCCGTAGAAAGATTAATTTGGTGGAGGATTATGAAGTTAATGAAGATAATGATGGAGGCACTTACGGTCCTGATGGAGAAGATGACTATGACTCTGATGAAGATCATGGAACTTATGTGGTGAGGAAGATGTTGCTAGCCAAAAGTCGAGGATGAAAATCAAAGACGCAAATTCTTCCGTACGAGATGTACCATTGATGGTAAAATTTTCTCCTTGATTATTGACAATGGTAGTTGTGAGAATACTATTAGTTTGAAAATTGTGAATGTCTTGAAATTGTCTGTGCAACCACATCCTAAGCCCTATAAGGTAGGGTGGATTAAAGAAGTTGATGACATTCGTGTGAGCGAAAGGTGTGAGGTCGCATTCTCTGTGGGGGCTTATACAGATGAAGTCTATTGTGATGTTATAGACATGAAGGCTTGTGATGTATTGTTGGGTCGGTCCTGACATTATGATCGAGATGTGAGGAACCAAGGAAGATCTAATGCTTACCAGATTGAGAAAGATGGGAAGATTTACACTTTATTGCACATGTCAAGGAAAAACAAACCTAAAGCTTCTAAAGTGGAGGGGAAATTCATGCTTGTCGATAAAAAAAGGGAGTTCGAGGCGGCCTGTAAGGAGACCAAAGAGTTTCATGTACTGATTGTGAAAAATGTTTTGAATATGGAGCAAGAGGAGATCCCGAAGCTGGTGAAACCACTTTTGGAAGAATTTTGAGATATTGTGCCTGATGATCCACCAAAAGGTTTACTACCAATGAGGGATATTCAACACCACATTGATATGATCCCTGGTGCTAGTCTCCCAAACCTTCCATACTATAGGATGAGTCCCAAGGAAAATGAAATATTGAGCGACAAAGCAGAGGAATTGCTTAGTAAGGGACATGTTAGAGAAAGCATGAGTCCATGTACAGTTCCAGCTTTGCTCACTCCAAAGAAAAATGGGAGTTGGAGGATGTGTGTGGATAGTAGAGCAATCAACAAGATCACCATTGGGTACAAGTTTCCTATCCCAAGGCTGGATGACATGCTTGACCAGTTAGATGGATCCAAGGTGTTCTCGAAGATTGACTTGAGGAGTGGGTACCATCAAATCCGAATTAGGCCAGGTGATGAATGGAAGACTGCTTTCAAAACAAAGGATGGCCTTTTTGAATGGTTGGTGATGCCATTTGGATTGTCAAATGCTCTTAGCACTTTCATGCGCCATATGAATCAGGTACTTAAACCCTTCATTGGAAAGTTTGTGGTTGTTTATTTTGATGATATCCTGATTTATAGTGCTAGTGATGATGAGCATATTGAACATTTGAGGGAAGTGCTAATTGTCTTGCAAAAGAATCAGTTGTTTGTTAATTTGAAAAAGTGTAGCTTCATGACAAGTCAGTTGTTATTCTTGGGCTATGTGGTTAGTGCTGATGGAATTAAGGTTGATGAGGAGAAGATTAAGGCTATTAGGGAATGGCCAACTCCGAAAACAGTTTCTGAGGTCCGTGATTTCCATGGGCTTGCAACCTTCTATCGAAGGTTTATTAAGAATTTTAGTAGCATTGTGGCACCCATCACTGATTGTTTGAAGAAAGGGAAGTTTCAATGGTGTGAAGAAGAAGAGAAAAGCTTTGCCTTGATCAAAGAGAAGCTAAGTACTGCACCGGTATTAGCTTTACCTTCCTTTGAGAAATTGTTTGAAGTGGATGTTGATGCTAGTGGAATTGGTATTGGAGCTGTTTTATCTCAGGAGAAGAGACCCGTGGCTTACTTTAGTGAGAAGCTTAGTGAGGCTCGACAAAAGTGGTCAACTTATGAGAAGGAGTTTTATGCAGTTGTGAGAGCACTGAAGACTTGGGAGCACTATCTCATAGGTAAGGAGTTCATTCTGTATTCTGACCATGAAGCCTTAAAACACTTGAACACCCAGCGACGGATTTCGAGCAACATGCACGCAAGGTGGATAACTTTTCTTCAGAAGTTTCCTTTTGTGTTGAAACATAAATCCGGAGTCCAGAATCGTGTGGCTGATGCTCTTAGTAGGAGGGCAATTCTCTTGACGACTCTTAGCAGTGAAGTCGTTGAATTATGATTTATTGAGTTTTCCTTTGGTGGAACTTTATGGAGATTTATTCTCGTTGTTTTGGGTTTTCTTGATTTGTTCATGAAATCCGTATTTTTAGCTTATTTTCACTGTGTCAATATATTTCTATTGAAAAACGATATTATATGTAAGTTCGAAAAATTTATAAGTTCAATTGTTGATCAATTAATCCTAATTCCTAACAAAAGATTAACGATTTGTCCTAAACTTATAAAAATATTGGAGTAATCGGCAACTTAAAAAAAGGAGGGGGACTGGGGAGTTAGGGGGCGGTTGGCTCAATATAATTTGGTCGTCAAGTATGAATTCTAAAATTTCAATGCTAATTAATTTAGACTCTTGTTATAAAAAATGTACAATCGCCAATGAGATGTTATTTTATTCATGATGTTCTCTTGCGATTACAAATTGTTCAAGCCTCTCCAATGCATGAGGTATAATAAAAAACCAAAAAAAAAGGAAAACTTTAAAATTATTATTACTACCTCCATTCCAATTTATTTGTCACTTTAGCACAATGCACATAGATTAAGAAAGCATTAAAAGCTGATAAATTTCAAAGAAAAAAAATCCCTTAAAGGACTATATCCTTTGTTGCCAAAAAAAAAGGACTATATCCTTCAATTAATATTCTAAATCTTTTAATTGACATTCTCTCTCCATTTTTAAAGAGGGGTAATAATGGTAAAAGTGTAATTAATATTGTCTTGGTATCCTAAGGGACAGATATTGTAAAACAGAAAAATCTGGTTAAAGTGACAGTTACTTTGAAATAGTTGCTTTGAAATGGAAGGAGTATATGTTTTTCTTTTGGCTAAATGCTCAATTTGGTCCTAAACTTTTGACGGAATGCTCAATTTGGTCATAAACCTTTAGACTTGCTCAATTTGATACCAAACGTTACAAAAACAGCTTAATTCAGTCCTATTTTTGACGGCCCTCAGCGATTGTAAGACACACGCTGTTAAGCCCTAATTTCCGTCATCCAACATGGATATATTTAGTAAATTACCATATTACCCTTATGCTTTTTACGTTAAAGATTGCAAAAGAAAAATTTTCTTGTATTTTTCTCTTTCTTCAACGTCTTCTCTTCTGTTTCCTCACCTTCTTCTCCTTCGATTTTTCCTCTCTATTTCTTCATAAAATCAGTGAGGCTTAAAGATATTTTCGTGCTCTCTCTCTCATTTTGGTTTAAATATTTTCTATTTGCTCTGTTTTTTCTTTATTTTTTCCCTTTGGTACTATGCTCTGCTTTTGTAATTGAACTGAACCGATCACAAATGAGGCTCTTTGATCAGTTGTTTCCTCCTCGAACCCGTCGTGTTGAACCAGTCTCTATCTTCAATTTGTAACTCGTTATTGTCACTATACCAGTGGTATTTCCTTGTTCTGTCTGCTCCAACTCTTTTGTTAAATCTTTCATAGTCTTCTTCAAACTAGATCTGCTCACATGTCCATCTCTCGTTGAGATGCCAACCATTGTAATCTTTGGAAGAAACGGGTTAGCTTGAAAACTTTGGTTTTTGCATTCCTGTGTTGGCCTTTCCTTTCTGGCATCTGATCTCTGTATATGATTTTCTTTTTTGGCTTGTTCGTGTATGAGGAAAATATGGTGTGTATTGCTATGGAAAATTCAGTTATTTAATTTAATTTTTCTCTTCAATATTGTAGACACTCAAATTTTTTTTTTATTTTTATTTTTTTCTTTTCTTTTCTTTTTCAAAATTGAATTTCTTTTTCTTCTTTTAATTATTTTTGGGTCCATGATCAAGACATGTTTTGGGGTCTTAGCTTTTTAAGTCCATTTTCCAATTAAAGGCCCATAGTCCATTTTCCTTTTAAGTCTATAACCCATGTCCTTTCAAGACCTATGTCACTTTTCATTTGGGCCTTTTCCTATGTGTGGGCAATTAGTGTACATTTATTTTGGGGCCAAACTCACTTTTGGGTCAAGTCCATTTAGGACTCCTCGTTTGGGCTTCTTTCTTTTTAGTCTTTTTATATCTTTATTATTATTATTATTATCACATATATTATATGGTATCAAGAATAAAAAGAAAAACAAAAAATCCGAAAGTCTAAAAAAAAACGAAAAAAAGGGAAATAATAAAATTGAAAAAAGAGCAACTTGCCCATAAATCTTGCTGCAAACTTTGAAGAAGTAACAATTTTCGGACAAGGTGAGACTCAATTTTCAAACCGGTATGGGCAGTTTTAGAAAAAATGCCTCTGACAATGTTGAAAACTTGAGATTTGGAGGATTATGCCCAACCAAATACACTTTTGGAGGATTATGCCCAACCAAATACACTGACATGGTTAGACTTTAAAGATCCTGCAGATTTGTTCAACCAAATTCCCTGAGATATTGTTGGAACCCATAGAAGGCATGAACGTATAAAACCAGGAGGGTTCTCATCCAAGAAAAGAGGGGGGTCAAAAAAAAAAGGGTTGAAAATAGACAAACACAACCAAAAACACCATAATAATCTTTTACCTCTTGAAAGTTTTCCAACCAACAAGCATTGCATTTGGAAAACCCAAACAAAAAAAAATCTTTCACCTCCAAGCATTTGAAAAAAAAAAGCTTTTACCCACTTTCCAAAACCAAAAAAGGAAATTGCTTCTATGACCGAATAAACCTCCAAGCATTTGAAAAAAAATTGCTTTGCCCACTTTCCAGAAACAAAAAAATGAAATTGCATCTTTGACCGAAAAAAAATTTCCTTTTCCAGTTAAACTTGACATTTTTTGTCATCTAGCTTCCCTTTAAAAAAAAAAGAAACAAAAAAAAGAAGAAGAAAGAAACGAAAAAATGTTTGGGTTTTGGGGTTACGGGTTGGGCTAGATCTAGGGGGATTTAAAGGAGTTTTGGAAGTTTAAAGTTAAGATTTGAGTTTGGGGGTAGCAAAAGAATCATTAGAGAGTAATTTGGAGGAGTTTGAGGTTGTTTCGATTTTCCGGTGAGTTGGGTGGTGGTCCGACCGGCGGTTAGGGTGGTGGTGATGGTGGCTTGAGATGACCGGTGGTGGAGCTTGGGTGTTTGGGTGGGTTT